>JAPFFP010098886.1:0-19941 GCA_026153255.1 Solanum medicagineum | reverse complement strand
TGCACACAAGATATATACATATATATAGGCAAAGTTCTCCACTTGCACCAATCAAACTAAGCCACACATATGACCCCTCTACAATTTAAATTTTAAGGACTACACTTAGAAGAAAATTTACATTTGGTCCCAAACATTACCAATTTGAACCAATTAAGGACTTACGGGTTCTAACTTACGGGTTCTAACAGATTCCCTCTGGTTTTTTAATGGTTCGATCTACCACAAGCAACCTCATTCTTGTCAGGGTGGGAGTACCAAGGCCAAACTTTTTGAATATAACAAGATGAATTAGATTGATGCTCGCTCCTAAGTCACACAATGCTCTTGCGAACTCAACATCACCAATGATGCAAGGGATGGTGAATGCACCGGGGTCCTCTCGTTTTTGCACAAGGTATTTGGTCATAATCGCACTATAATGTTGGAGTTCTTGTGAGAACTCTTGGCTCAAAGTGCGCTTCTTGGTCACCAAATCCTTCATATACTTGGCACACCCGGGCATTTTCTCCAAAGGTTCTAGAAGGGGAATGTTGATGGAGAGTTGCTTCAATATCGAGAGGAAGTGTTTGAATTTACCTTCATCTTTTTTCTCTTAAGCTTTTGAGGGAAAGGAGGAGGGGGTTTGGGAATTGATTTCAATTTCTCGTGCTCCCTTGCCTCTTCTTGTTCAATCCCAACAACCTTCGGATCTTCTCCCTCAACCATGACTTCACCACCAAGACCTTTTCTTATCAACTTCATCCATAAGTACCGACATAGGGGGATCTACGGTCCTCTTGCCAGTCCAGGTCATGACCGCCATGCAATGCCCCTTATTTTTAGGATTTTGAACCATATTGCTTGGTAAGGTGCCCTTTTGGCATTGGTTCAACTTTGAAGAAACTTGTCCGAATTTGTTCTAGTTGCTTAATCGCCACCGAGTGAGACTCTATTTTTTGGTTAGTACTTGAAATATCTACTTTCATTCCTTTTAAAGTCTCATCTTGGTGGTCGTCCCTCTTTAACAACTTTTCGAACATCTCTTCAATCCTGGAGTTACTTGACCCAGCATCATGGTTGTGAGGAGGCACATAAGGACCATTCCTATAACCCTCTCTTCTTCGCCACTAAGTGTCGGGCACTCTCTCTCTTATAGTATCCACCCCAGTTGTCTCTATACACCCCATCATGCTTGAAGTTTCAACCTTGATTCCCGGACCCTTGCCGCTAATAGTCCGAATTGGACCCTTAGGGGTTTTTTCGGAGCCCGCCGCTTGGTTGCTTACAAAACATCCACCCTCATCAAAGAATGGATTATCATAGATAGGAGCCTTTGGAGGTTGGTGAGTGACTGCCTTGACACTTGCTTGATTTTGCTCTAAAACCAAGTCCATACTTGTGCGAAGTTGAGCAAGTTGCTCCATGATCTCTTAGTTTACATTCGCTTGCTAATTATTGGTGTTAACTACACAAGAAGGTTTCATCGCAACTCGCTCCTGTTGCCCCCATGCTCTATTTGTTTTGACCACTTGCTCCATTCTTGCGGCTATCAATGTAAAAGGTTTGTCAAGGAACATGCCTCCCATGATTATGTTGGTGCAAGCTTGACTATTCTCGTCAAGCGCCCGATAGAAAATCTCGACCAAAGCATCATTAATAATCTTGTGATCGGGGACCATCCTCAAGCATTTAGTGAACCTCTCCTATGTTGTGCTAATAGAGTCACCCGACAATTGCTCAAAGTTGTTGATTTGGTCCTTGAGCTTCAACGTCTTAGATCTTGGAAACTATCTTTCAAGGAATACTCTCTGAAGCTCAGCCAACTCGTAATAGTGCCCGGAGGAAGCTCAGACAACCAAATAGTTGTATTGCCATTCAATTATAGTGGAAACTCTTAAACCAATAACATCCAGAGAAAGATTTTGTGTCCCCATAACACTCTTGCAAACAAACACCACATTTGGAAGATGATGATGGCGATCCTCCGAAGGTAGCCCTGTGAATAGTCCATGATTTTGGAGCATTTAGAGCAATCCACTCGATACCATGAACTTAGTATCTTCAGGTAAAAGAGGCAGTAGTATGACAAAGATAACGTCCATAGCCATAGGGTTCAATCGATATTGTTTCCATCTATAAGCGTTTTCATTAAAGTCCCTAAGCTATGGCCTGTTACCCCTTTGTTGTGGATTCTCCTCTCTTCCATACCTTTATTCGTATTCATATCCTCCTCAAACTTCAATATCTTCATTCACTTGAGCCATTCTTCATGGTAATCGATGTATCTCCAAATTGAGTGGAGCTAAAGGATTGCCTTGGCTCCTTATGTTAGGCGTACAACCTACTACACCCTATAAATAAACTCAAACAACAAAAACAAAAACAAAAACAAAAGTAAAATACAAGAGATTTTAGAAATCAACACTAGAACTAACTGATAGTGAATTCAAGTCAAAACCTAGTCGTATTCCCCGGCAATAGCGCCATAATATTTTGACTGATGTTCACGCTCCAATAAGAAAGTGGTCGCTGTCAGCAATTAACCTAACCGAAGGTAAGGGTCGAATCCATAGGGAATACGGGGATTGACTACAAGAATCCACTACTAATCATTTCAAGCATAAATAACTAAAATCTCTAAATGGGGGGCGGGTTGTGAATTAAAAACAATGTAAAATAAACACTAAACTAAGACGCGAGGAAACACTTAATTTTGGGGACAACTTGGGAATTGTGTTCACCATGGTTCGTTGACTTAATTTCCCTAGGAAACATATCTACAATTGCAAATTCGCATTCAGGATGGTAATTTAGGTTCTTCCAGTCCTCTTGTGAAGGTGAAGGTCGAATTTCACCATGGCGCTTGGTCAGCCACCATGGTATGCCAACTAACCGTTACCGATAGTCCCAGTCAACCTCCCCTTGGTCAAGTTTGGTTGATTCGACGAGAAGACATCAATCGACTGCCATCTACTTTCCTTTTGCTATTCATCACTACCTTGGTCAGGCTAGTGATAGTAGGCGGGGTATGGTATTGGCCACCACCAAATGACAATCATAATGAAGAAAAATAGACAATGCATGCAAACCCCAATCGTAGAAATGCAATAAACCTAGGTTATCTAAAATCAACTACCCATGATTCCCACAACCCTAAGTTGTGGGTGCTTAGCTACTCATGGCTAAGGCAAAACAAGCAAAATTGCTAATAAATGACATAGTTGAGAGTTTTACCAAAAACAATGAAGACTGTAGACACCACAAGTTGCTAACCCAAAAGCTTGATTGATCAACAATGAGTACAAAGCAAGATTTGCAATCCCCAAAATGGGTTTTCCAAGAGAAAATAATAAACTAATCTAAAACCATAAACTATTATTTAGAGAATATTCAAAGGCAAGTTCTATCCTAAAAATCTGAAACCTCCAATCCTCTTCTAAAAAAACTAACTTAAGGTATTTATAGTGTTTACATATAAACCCTAAAAATAACACAGAAAAGATAGTTGGCAGTTGGCACGCCTTGCAGGTACGACCCGTAGGGTAACCTACAAGTCATAGTCAGGGTCTCGTATCAGGCTCCTGGCATTTTGGACTAAACTGGTACGACCCTCAGGTATGAGTCGTTGCTTGAGCTATGATTCGTATGTTCTTCTAGTTATGCACCATCTTCAGCAAGTGCACCAGTCCCGAGCCAGAGATATGATCAGAGGTCCCAAGGTTAGCCAAACTTTAGCGCGCAAGGTGCATAGTCTTAAGCAAGTGCGACCCTTGGCTCTAGAGGAAAGCCACCTTATGGGAGATGTGGCAGGATGCATCTGGGAGAGTGTAAAGATGGAGGGAATGGTTGCTACAAGTGTGGTCAGCTAGGCCATTTTCAGAGAGCTTGTCTGATGTGGGGCAATAAGGCCCAAACTTCTACCACAATACTGCCAACGAGAGGTAATAAGAGAGGTGTTGCACCAGGGCAACTGGTGGGACAAATTGTTTGTATGTGATGGGGAACCAACAGGACTAAGAGGTTACACCAGATGTTGTGACAGGTATGCTTTGAGTTTTTACCTTTCCTTGCTATGCTTTACTTGATCCGGGTGCAACTTGCTCTTTTGTGATGCCATATGTAGCGAGTAAATTTGTGATTCTTCCTGAGTGTTTGCTTGAGCCGTTTTCTATTTCTACTCCTGTTGGTGAGTTCATTCGAGCTATGAGAATCTATAGTGATTATGTGATATCTATCTATCATAAGGATACTCTTGTTGAATTGATTGAGTTGGAGATGGTTGATTTTGATGTGATCCTTGGTAGGGATTGGCTTCATGCCTGCTATGCCTCTCTTGATTGCCGAACTCGGACTGTCAAATTCCAATTTCCAAATGAGCCTATTATTGAGTGAAAGGGAGATTCTGTTGCACCGAAGGGTAAGTTTATTTGTAACCTCAAGGCCCGATGACTAATCTCTAAAGGATGTATCCATCACCTCGTGCGAGTTAAGTCTGATGAAGTTAAACCCCCTACTCTTGAGTCTGTCCTAATTGTGAGCGAGTTTCCTGAGGATCTTCCTGGACTCCCTCCCAAAAGGGAGATCGACTTCTAAATTGATTTGCTTCCTGACGGCCAACCTATTTCTATTCTACTATATAGAATGACCCCTGCGGAGTTGAAAGGGTTAAAGAAGCAGTTGAGGGATTTGTTAGAGAAAGGCTTTATAAGGCCGAATGTCTCTCTATAGGGTGCTTCGGTCTTTTTCGTGCGAAATAAGGATGGTTCTCTGAGAATGTTTATTGACTACCATTAGTTGAATAAGGTGACTATCAAGAATAAATATTCCCTTCTAAGGATTGATGATTTGTTTGACCAACTTTAAGGTGCCACTGTCTTCTCTAAGATAGACCTCAGATCGGGCTATCACCAATTGAAAGTGAGAGAATCTGACATCCCGAAGATGGCTTTTCAAACTGGATATGGTCATTTTGAATTCTTGGTGATGTCGTTTGGGTTGACAAATGCACCCGCAACTTTTATGGATTTGATGAACAAAGTATTGAGACAGTATCTTGATATTTTCATGATCGTGTTCATTGATGATATTTTGGTGTATTCTAGAGATAAGGAGGAGCATGTCAATCTCCTCAAGATTGCTTTGCAGACACTCCGAGATAATAAGTTGTACGCAAAGTTTTCTAATTGTGAATTTTGGCTCAAATTTGTGGCTTTGTTATGTCATATGATTTCTTATGGAATTTTAGTGGATACTTAAAAGATTGAGGTGGTTAAGAATTGTCCAAGACCAACTTCACCGACAGATATAAGGAGCTTTCCGGGATCGGATGGCTATTAGCGGAGGTTTGTTGAAGGATTTTCATCCATATCTGTATTATTGACCAAATTGACTCAGAAGAATGTTAAGTTTCAATGGTCTGATGAGTGTGACAAAAGTTTCCAAGAATTGAAGGTGAGATTAACTACCGCACCAGTGTTGACCTTGCTTGATGGAAATAGATGGGTTTGTGATTTACTGCAATGCTTCGAGGGTAGGATTAGGATGTGTGTTGATGCAGAAGGGAAAAGTTGTTGCCTATGCTTCTAGACAGCTTAAGATGCATGAGAAGAATTATCCCACTCATGACGTGGAGCTGGTAGCGGTGGTGTTTGCTCTCAAGTTATGGCGCAATTATTTATGTGGACTACATGTGGATGTATTCATAGACCACACAATCCTGCAATACGTCTTCACCCAGACGGAGCTTAACTTGAGGCAAAGGAGATGGCTTGAGTTACTTATGGACTACGACATGAGCATCCTCTACTACCCAGGAAAAGCTAATATGGTTGTTGATGCTCTTAGCAGGTTGTCCATGGGAAGCACTGCCATGTTGAGGAAGAGAAGAGAGAATTAGCCAAGTAGGTCCATAGAGTAGCACGATTGGGAGTCCAACTAGATAAGTTGGGAGAGGGAGGAGTTCATATGCAAAACGGGTCTACATCATCTCTGGTACTGGAGGTGAAGGAGAAACAAGACCAAGATCCCGCTTTATTGCAGTTGAGGGGGATATGCGTAAGTAGAATATGATAAGTCGGATGGTATTTATCTACGCTAGGATCGGACCTACATGAACATCTTTCTTCTCTTCCTAACTATATTTGAAAATGAATTGGCTATCCATATTATGTCTTTTTGTAGGTAACTCTATCTGATTCATTCTTTCACTAAAGGGGGAGATGGAGTATTGAGGTATCAAGGTAGATTGTGTGTTCCAAATATTGATAGGGTTCGAGAGAGGATCATGGCCAAGGCCCACGGTTCCAGATATTCTATTTACCCACGGTCTACCAAGATGTACCATGACTTGAGGAAAGTCTGTTGGTGGAGTGGAATGAAGAAAGATATCACTAAGATTGTTTCCATGTGTCCGAATTGTCAACAAGTTAAAGTTGATCACCAAAGGCCATGTGGAGTAGCTTAGAATTTTGAGATCCTAAAGTGGAAATGGGAGATGATTAACATGGACTTTGTCACTGGTTTACCGACATCTCGTAGACAACATGATTTAACTTGGGTGGTAGTTGATAGTAGGACAAAATTGGCACACTTCTTAGCAGTCAAGACGACTGACATCGCGGAGGATTATGCCCAACTCTATATAAGGGAGATTGTAAGATTGCATGGGGTTCCTTTGTCCATCATCTTAGATAAAGGAGCCCAATTCACTGCCCAGTTTTGGAGATATTTTTAGAAGAGTTTTGGTATGAAGATGCTCCTTAGCACATCTTTCCACCCTTAGACAGATGGCCAAGCAGAGCGCACAATTCAGAACTTGGAGGATATGTTGAGAGCTTGCATAATTGACTATAAAGGTAATTGGGATTACAACTTTCTTTTGATAGAGTTTGCTTACAACAATAGTTTTCATTCAAGCATTCAGATGGCCCCATAAGAGGCACTTTATGGGAGAAGGTGTAGGTTGTTGATTGGATGGTTTGAGGTAGGTGAAGCAGAGTTGATTCGATCGGACTTGGTTCATCAATCCATGGAGAAGGTGAAAATTATTCGAGAAAGGTTGAGGATGACAAAGAGTAGACAGAAATCCTACACAGATGTCAGAAGAAGAGATCTGGATTTTGAGGTCAATGATTGGGTCTATATAAAAGTGTCACCCTTGAAGGGTGTGATGAGATTTGGAAAGAAAGGGAAGTTGAGTTAGAGGTATATTGGCCCTTATCATATTATAAAGAGAGCGGGCAATGTGGTGTATTAGTTAGAGCTACCATCAAAGTTAGAGGCCATCCACCCAGTTTTCCACATTTCCATGCTTAAAAGGTGTTTGGGAGAGCCACGAGTGGTTGTGCTTATTGAGAGTATAGGAGTGAGAGACAGCCTGAGCTATGAGGAGATCCTTGTCCAGATCCTTGATTGTTAGGATCGCAAGTTAAGGAATGAAGAGATTTCATCTATCAAAGTATTGTGGAGGAACCAACTTGTAAAAGAAGCTACTTAGGAGGCGGAGGAGGATATGAAGGGCAAATATCCTCATTTATTCCTACTTGCTGATGAATAAGAGAGTTGATGTTAAGTATATCACTCTATATTCTTAAATTTCCATTTCTTGAGTCCCCCTTTCATTCTCCATGTGATAGACGATAGAGTTCTACAGTTCGAGTGAGGATTGATATGACTTGTTGATTGTTTTGATTGCTAAACTTCTTGATTGCATGGGTGAGATTAGAGCTGGTAGATTTTTAGGTTCCATAGGGAGATTAGTGCCTTGACCTAATTCTTATCCTTCTCTTCATTCGAAGACGAATGATTCCAAGGGGAAAATAATGTAATACCCCTTAATTTTTTCCTATCCGATCTGATTGAGTTTGTGTAGAGGATTGCTGAGAAAATGACTGAGGAAAAGCTGCAGAAGCAATTTATCAGAGAGATTTATGAGTCAGAAAGGTTTACGATTTGTAGACTAGGGCTTTGTATGAAATTACAGTGGTTTATACTGCAAGTTCACCTTTTTACGAGAAAGAGTTTATGACTTGTAAACCATGTTACGACTCATAAGATATGGTTTCATACTAAATTCCAGTGACTCAAGTTTCAAAATCCTTCAGCTCATGAGATGGTTTATGACTCATAGAATAATTATGACTCGTAAAGAGGGATTTCGTGGTAAATTCTACTAACTCACATTTTTGGGGACTTTCTGTCTATGAGAGGTGTCTACAACTCATAGGCGGGGTTTCGTAGACCCATTCAACAGTTTTAATGAGGGGTAATTTTGTCTATTCCACCACCTATTCCATTAAACCCTAGACATCTTTGGCTTGAATAAAGCTTGAAAATATAACCCTAACGGAATTATTTCCCATTCTCAACACTTAGGTTTTGTTGAGAGAAAGAGGAGAGGAGAAGGAGCTAGTGTTTTTCAATTCAAGAGCAAGGATTGCTTGAGATTTGGTTGTTTCTTCATCCCCTGGTACGTAAGGCTTACCAAAGTGTGAAATTCCTTTCTTCACGTGCTCCTTTCCATTATCTTGAGTCAAGAGTTGAGAAGAGCTGAGCTTTGAGAAACTTCCACTATATTAATACTTTGTCCTTGAATTCATCATGATGGACCTATTTTTCTATATGAGATAATTGCTATATTGCTTGAACATTGACATGGGATTTAACATGTATTTCATTCTTGATAGTATGAACCCTAAATCACATATTTTTATGAAATTTCTATTCATATTGTTGAGCATTTGAGTTGATATGAATTTAGCATTGAGCATGTTAAGTTGAGTAAATTGAGCATGATTGAAAATTAGGAGCACGTTGCATTAAGTCATATACATCACTATATATGATTATCTTACTTGCAATATCCTAATGAGTCAATTTGAGTGAGTCTAAATGACTGTTGAGTTTGAGTTGAATTTGATATATTTGCATTGATTCAATGAGCTGGTGAGAAGAGTTGAGTTGAGAATTGAGATTTGAGTTGATTGATTGAGCATTGAACTCTGAGTTCATTGACTAAGTATTGAGGATTGAGTTGATTGATGAGTTGAGCATGATTTAGTCCTGAGAGGAGTATTGAGGACCGAGTGGGAAGCGAGTACACTTCTACTTTAGCCCACAGAACTACGTTGCCAGCATAGGACAGCCGTTACAGCTAGGCTGGCGACTCTTGTCCCACAAGTGGACATTTACCCTGGATCCATGAGAGAGCTGATCGCCCTTTTCCATGGCAAGTTAAGGGCGAGCGTAGCAATGATGCTGATTCATTGTGCATTACCAGGTTAAGAGAAACTCTCAAGCAATATTAATGAGCATGACATTTTCAAATTGAGTTTATTATTATTGAGTTTGTTTTCTAAGTATACTTTAAAAGCACGATTTACTTCAAACTTGCATATTGAGTCAAGTATGAGTTATTGAGCCGAGATGAGTGAGTTGAACTTTACTTTTCTTGAACTATTTTACATACCAGTATATTCTATGTACTGATGTCCATTTGGGCCTGCATCTTTTCATGATGCAGATACAGGTGATAGAGGATTTCAGCCCGCGCATTGTTGAGGTCCAGATCAGTACAGTTCCAGAGTTGGTGAGCCCCCTTTGCCATTCGGAGGCGCTCTTTTATTTTATGAGTTGGTTTGATATCTTTTTCTTTCTTTAATTGGGGTGTTCATGGACTTTCATGTCACAATCCTTGATTGATGAGTAGAGGCTTCATAGACATTTGAGTAGAGGATTTTGAGGAGTTTTATGTAACTAAAATATTTTTCTTAAAATTATGATATAGTGGAGTTATGTAGTTTATTTATTTTTGTGCATATGATGTCTTATTAATTGAGTTATTCTTCCATTGTCGAGTTGATGTGATAATGAGGCCAAGTGGTTCGCTTAGGGGCTAGCAATAGTCTCTAAGTGTCGGCCATGCCAAGGGTACCCTCCCGGGGCATGACATTTAAGCCCAATTATGTTTATTTATATGATTTTGATATGATATTGGTTATGACAAGAATGTGATCACATAAATGTCTAAGATATTTGGCTCCTTGAGCATTTTGGGTGCTTACACCTCATTCGAATATTGTAAATGGGCTATTCTATGCATGGCAAATATTATATGGATTGTGATTTGGCATTTGAGCCTAAGTATGAAGTCTATGAATGATATTTGGCTTTCAAGCCCAATAATGTATTAAAGAGATTTGAAACAACTTGCATCTCTAACTTGCATCTCTTTTGAAATCACGTATACGTATATGTATTCTTATGGGATGATGATTAGCACCGACGGATTTGGGGCGTCAGGGCTATCCCCAAGGGTCGTCTCCCTTTCCTTTAACCATGTGCCAGCATAGATATATGTATATGGTAAGCTTCACCAAAATAGAAGGCTCGTAGGGTGTGGTTACAACATTGATATGATATGATAAAATTGTGAAAGTCCTATCGGAAATAGGAGACCCATAAGGAAGGCCACTTATCCAAAATGGGAGGCTCGTAAGGAGAAGTGTGGTTTACTTTCGGCAAGTAGACCATATCTTTTCCAGTGTGGGGATATTATTGGGATTCCAAGTAATGGCTTGCTTGGTCTTATATATCTGTTGAGGTTGCATCCCCACTATATATATAAGCATTACACTATCTCATACTTCATGAATTTCATGACATATTATATTTTCTCTTCTTTGGATATATGATTCCTTTTATATTATGTGCCATTGTCATCTAACATTGAATGCAGGTTTGATAAATCATATGCATTGTATGTCCGCATACTTAGTACATTCAAACGTACTAACACATACTTTTGTCTACATGATCTCACTATGTAGGGGCCAAGGAGTATATCTATCCACCGTATGATGTCTAGCTTGGCTCCCAAGTCTTGCTTGTTGTGGTGAGTCATATATTCCAAGGACAAACTACCACTACCTCTTCCTATGGTGTTTTATCTATTTTATTTTATTTTGAGGGTAAGCCCGGGGTATGTCTTGGCCTCCGACCTATCTTATATTTGGAGGCATTGTTGGATATCTTTTAAATTCCTTTACATTTATATGTTAAGTGTTATGATTAGAGGCTATACTATGACTTGGTTACCTATAGGATAACATTATGTGATTTGATTATGAGCTTAATAACATGACTGCATTATATGATACAAAATATCCCAAGTCCTGAATTACCCCCATAGAGTGAGTCATACATACCCGTCCCTTAATCTTTATGTGATATATGATATGTGCATTAATGTTACTACCTTTCTCTATGACATCCCCATGGCGTGAGTTCTACTTTCCCATCCCTTAAAACTATGTGTTTACTATTCGAATACGCTTCCAAACCGATGATGTGAATTTTCATACTTTGAGGCTTGTTTTGGAATACTCGGGTTCCCATTCGTCATATCACTCCTAGACCGTAGGTCCGGGTCATGAAATCTTGGTATCAGAGTACTAGGTTTGTAAATAGTCCTCAGAGTCTAACATGCCGCATCAAGTAGAGTCCTATTCATGGGTGTGAAGTGCACCATGCCTATGAGTGGGAGGCTAGGAAGACGTTCTAGGAATTGCCTCACTTCTTCATGTCTTATGTCATGCTATGATTCATATATTTGGTTTCCTTATCTTGATGGTGTCCTTGCTCCATTATAGAAGAATCCCTGAGGAAGAGCTCCCATACCAGCACTAGCTAATTAGGGCCAAGCACCCCAAGGGCCTGTTGAAGAGCCTATCTCAAATGGTGAATTCCATACGACTTCTTCTATGCTTGCCCAGGTGGTACTTCTCAAACTAGGTAGGCTAATCCTCTTCGGGATTCCACTCCAGCCTCTAGGGTGAGGAATTTCACTCGGATAAATCCTTTTGAGTTTTATGGGTCAAAGGCTGATGAGGATGCTCAGGAGTTTATTGATGAGCTCACCAAAGTGTTAAATGTTATGGGTGTCACTTCTGAGGATAAAGCTAAATTAGCTGCCTATCAATGGAAGGATGTGGATCAGGTGTTGTACACTCAATGGCCGATGGAGAGGGTTTGTGGTAACGCTGTTAATTGGGAAGAGTTCAAGCTTGCCTTTCTGTATTGTTTCTTTCCGCTTGAGCATAGGGAAGCCAGGATGACTGAGTTTATCAACCTAAAATAGGGTGGTATGAGTGTGAGGGATTATGCCCTCAAGTTCACTAAGCTCTCTAAGTATGCTCCTACACTTGTGGGTGACCCTCGTGTGAGAATGAACAAGTTCATTTCTGGTATCTCTGACTTGCTTGTGAAAGAGTGTCGTGCAGCAATGCTTATTTGAGATATGGATATATCTAGATTCATGGTTTATGCGGAGCAAATTGAAAGGGAGTAACTTAAGGAGAGGAGAGTACATGATCCTAAGAGGGCTCGTTATGATGAGAGGTTCTCTAACTCTAAGAGTTGTGGTTATGGTCACTTTTAATAGGGCCAAGGTTCTAATGTTCAGGTTTCTAATGCTAGGGTGCCCCCTCATAGGGAACAAGTTTAAGGTGCGCCAATGCCTTCTTCATGTGCTATTTATGGGAAGAATCATTCGGGTACTTGTTGGAGGAACTTGGGTACATGCTATGGGTGTGGTGACAAGAACCACAAGATTTTCGATTGTCCTAGGGCTGCTCAGAGAGGTCAAGGTCAAGTGGCTCAACGTGGGAAACGCCAGTAAAGTGCTCCACAAGATGTTGCATCGAGGAACAACAGGTTCTATGCTCTTCATGCACGTCAGGAAGTTGAAGAAGCTTCAGATGTTGTGACCAGTACAACAAAAGTCTTTGAGTTTGATGCTTATGCTTTGCTTGAGCCAGGAACAAATTTGTCTTTTGTGACTCCTCTGTTGTCTATTAAGTTTGATTCGAGTCACAAAATCTTGAGGGAACCTTTTTCAGTTTATACTACCGTGGGTGAATCTGTTGTTGCACATAGGGTTTATCGGGCTTGTCCTATTTCTATGTTGCATAAAGTCTTTCCAGTGATCTTTTAGAACTTGAGATGTTTGATTTTGATGTAATTCTTGGGATGGATTGCTTGCATGCTTAATATGCCTCAATAGATTGTAGAACCTAGAAGGTCAGGTTTCAACTTTCGGATGAGCCTGTTCTTGAATGGAAGGGTAATGACTTTGCTGTTAAATGTCGATTTATTTCCTACATGAAGGCCAAAAACATGATCTCAAAGGGGTGTATTTATCATATTGTAAGAGTCAAGGATGTGAAGTCCGATTCACCTACTCTTCAATCGGTTCCAATAGTGAATGAGTTTTCGGATGTGTTCCCCGAATACTTGCCTAGTATTCCCCCCAAAAGGGAAGTAGACTTTGGCATAGATCTTCTCCCGGATACTCAACTCTATCTATGTCCCCGACTGAGTTAAAGGAGTTAAAGGATAAGTTGAAAGATTTGTTGGAAAAAGATTTCATTGGGCCAAGTATATCTCTATGGGGTGCTCTAGTGTTATATGGAAGAAAGAAAGATGGATTTTTTCGGATATGCATTGATTATAGGCAATTGAATAAGGCCACCATTAAAAATAAGTATCCGTTGCTTAGAATCAATGACTTGTTTGATCAACTCCAAGGGGCTACCCATTTCTCATAGATTGACCTTCATTTTAGTTATCATCAGTTGAAGGTTAGGGAATGTGATATTCCCAAGATAGCCTTTTGGATGAGGTATGGGCACTTTAAGTTTGTGGTGATGTCATTCGGTTTAACTAATGCTGTGACCGTGCTTATGAGACTTATGAATCGGGTGTTCAAGCCATTCCTTGATAGTTTCGAGGTTGTCTTCATTGATGATATTCTTATTTATTCCTGGAGTGAAAGGGAGCATATGGATCATTTGAAGTTGGTACTTCAAACCTTGAGGGAGAAGAAGTTGTATGCCAAGTTTAGCAAATGTGAGTTTTGGTTGGGTGAAGTGGTATTTCAAGGGCATGTGGTGTCCAATGATGATATTTAAGGTTGACCCGAAGAAGACGGAGGTCATGAAAAATTGGCCTAGACCATTGACTCCTTCAGATACCGGAGTTTTCTTGGGTTGGATGGCTATTACAGGAGGTTCATGAAAGGTTCTCATCTATTGCATCTCCGTTGACTAAGTTGACTCAAAAGAAAGCTAAGTTTGTGTGGCCGGATGAGTGCGAGAAGATTTTTCAAACTTTAGAGGATCGACTTAGATCGGCTCCTATTTTGACTTTACCAAATGGCTTGGATGGGTTTGTGGTGTGTTGTGATGCTTCACGGATTGGGTTGGGTTGTGTACTCATGCAACATTGTAAGGTGATAGCTTATGCATCAAGGCAATTAAAAGTGCATAAGTGTAATTACCCAACTTATGACCTTGAGTTAGCGGCGGTAGTATTTGCCTTGAAAATTTTGAGACACTATTTGTATGGGGTGTATGTTGATGTTTTCACCGATCACAAGAGTTTGCAATATGTGTTCACCCAAAGGTATCTCAACTTAAGGCAAACGAGATGGTTAGAATTCCTAAAACTCTACGATATGAGTGTTCAATATCATCCCGTCAAGGTTAAGATTGTAGCTGATGCACTTAGTAGGCTATCTATTGGAAGTGTGGCTCATCTTGAGGAGGAGAAGAAGGAGTTGGCAAAGGATGTTCGCCGGATAGCTAGGTTTGGTGTTAGCTTGGCCGACTCTAATGATGGTGGTATCTATGTTCAAAATGGGACCGAATCATCGTGGTTGTTGATGTAAAGGCTAAGCAAGATCTAGATCTATCATTGGTTCAATTGAAGAAATTGGTTTCCAAAAAGAAAATAAAGGCGTTCTTCCAAGGGGAAGATGCTGTGCTTCGATATCAGCATCGACTATGTGTTCCAGAAGTGGATGGTCTTAGAAAGGTGATCATGAGTGATGCCCACAACTCTCATTATTCTATTCATCTGGGATTTACTAAGATGTATCGGGATTTGAGAGAGGTGTATTAGTGGCATGGTATGAAGAAGGATATAGCCAAGTTTGTATCCCAATGTCGTAATTGTCAACAAGTGAAGGCAGAGCACCAATGACCCAGTGGCTTGACTCAATACATTGATATCCGTACTTGGAAGTGGGAGGATGTGAATATGGATTTTGTGGTGGGTTTCCCCGGACCCGAAGGCAATTTGACTCCATTTGGATTATCATTGACTGGATGACTAAGTCAACTCATTTTCTACCGGTCAAGACTACATTTAGCGCCGAAGATTATGCAAGTTTGTACATCAAGAGTTGGTGAGGTTACATGAGGTGTCTAGGTCTATTATATCGGATCGTGGCACCCAATTTATTTCCCATTTTTGAAGGTCGTTTCAAAGGGGACTTGGTACTAAAGTTAAGTTGAGCACCGCCTTTCATCCTCAAATGGATGGACAAGCCGAGAGGACAATTCAAACCTTGGAGGATATGTTGAGAGTTTGTGTGTTGGAGTTCAAGAGTAATTGGAATGAACATCTTCCACTTATTGAGTTTGCTTATAATAATAGCTTTCATGCTAGTATTAGTATGACACCGTCTGAGGCTTTGTATGGTAGGAGGTGTAGGTTTCCGGTGGGGTGGTTTGAGTTAGGGGAGATGGCTTTAATTGGCCCAGATTTTGTGTTGGAGGCTATGGAGAAGGTGAAGTTGATTAGAGAAAGGTTGAAAATGGCTCAAAGTCACCAAAAGTCCTATTCGAATGTTAGAAAGAGGGATCTTAAGTTTCATGCTAGAGAATGGGTGTATGTAAAGGTTTAGCCTATGTGGGGTGTGATGTATTTTGATAAGAAGGGCAAGCTAAGTCCCTGGTATGTTGGCCCTTATGATATTGTAGAGCGAATTGGCAATGTGGCTTATAGGTTGGAGTTGCCTCCGGATTTGATTGAGAAAATTGATTGGTGATCCTAGTACTATTGTGCCTTTGGAAGGTGTTGAGGTTGAGGAGAACTTATCGTACGAGGAAATTCCGATGGAGATTTTGGATAGGCAAGTGAAACAGCTTAGTAACAAGGATGTGGCTTCGATTAAGGTGCTATGAAGAAATCAACATGTGGAGAGTGCCACATGGGAGGTGGAGTTGGACATGATGAAACGATATCCCCACCTTTTCTAATCTACTCAAGCCTAAGGTAATAGGTTCTTCCTCTCCTAAGTGGTATTAGCTCTTTAATTCTTGAGTCTCATGACATAACATGCATACATATGCACGAAAATGATTTTTATGATGACTTCAAAGGGTTTGAAAATGTTTCGGTATAGTTTTAATGACTATATGACTTTCAAATGATGAATTGTGCATTGTACCTCGTGTTTGGAAGTTTCATGTTATAAGTCAAGCCTTTCAAGCCTTGTTCTTGCACATTCAGGGATGAATGTTCCCGAGGAGGAGATGGTGTAAGGAGCTAAGACGTCGTACGGTCTTAATGGAGCTTTAAAACACATTTTGGAGAACTTTGGACCAAGGTGACGCTACTGGGGAGACCTCATGGCCCGTGTGAGGTCACACGGACCGTGTGGGGGTCTCGTGAAGTGGCCCTTAGCCTTTGTAGGTTGGTTGGCTCCTAAATGTGGTGTTTAAAACTAAGGCACACCACACTTTGATCCCTCACGGTCTATGTGACACTTCACCGACAGTGTGGTGTCCTTGGCTTGAAATCCCACAATTTTGAGACCAAGGATAGTGACACAGCCTCTCACACGGCTCGTGTGGTATGACACAGCCCGTAAGGCCACTCATGAGACTTCTAGAGTGAAATTTTTCTATATATGGAATCACCGTCTCATAACTTGGTTGTGGGAAATTTTTCCTAAGGGAGGTGGTAACAGCACCTACACTGCTCGTGTAGCTTCACATGACCCGTGTAGCCCTTTTGTGTGATTGATTTTTGTCAAAAAATTTCTAAGTATTGGATTACCATCCGGACCTTCATCAAGTGAAATTTTGTCTAAGTGTTGGTTCACGGGCAAGTACACGGTCCGTGTAGTGCCACATGGACCGTATACCCTTCCTTGAAGTGGTGACGTCCAATTTTTCAACTCGTTTCATTCATGGCATTTTCATAAATAAGGTTTATTCTAATGGTCTTTTGGGACTTCCTATGCAACTAAAAGACTTCCTAATAACCTAAACTCTGTTCCAAATATTCAAATTCATTCCTCCTATTTGAAAAGTCTCTCAAGCTTCTCGCAAAGAACTTTTGTGGATTGCAAACTTGGTAATCAAGAATAGCCCATTTCTCCTTCAAATTTCTCTTGAAACTTCTTCATTTATCAAGGTATGTGGGTTCTGATCCTTGGTTCCTTTCAGCCAAGGAGACCTAAAATCTTTTCAAGTAATTTTCATGAATTTAGCTTACTTTAAATGTGGGTTCCCAATTTTAGGATTTATTAAAATTTAATTATTGTATGGGTTATATTTACTTAATGATTTTAAGTTGTTTTAAGCTATAATATGATGGTTTATATTGAGATTATGAAGTTATAAAAGTGCATGTCCCCTTTAAGGCTTGATTTGTGCATGTGTAATTTATATTGTTATTTAAATGTGAATTTTACTCATGTTTTCATTTGAATTTTCATGATGTGTTGCTGATTTAAGTTTTAATCTATATTACCCATGCTATTCCCATCCCATTCATAGCATATGCATTCATGGACATTGGCAAAATTATGAAGTGGGTTAAGCCCAATTATGTTTATGTATATTATTTTGACATGATATTGGTTATGACAAGAATGGAATCACATAAATGTCTAATATATTTGTCTCATTGAGTATTTTAGGTGTTTACACCTCATTCAGATATTGTAAATGGGCTATTCCTATGCATGGCAAATATGATATGGATTGTGATTTGGCATTTAAGCCTAAGTATGAAATCTATGAATGATGTTGGGCTTCAAGCCCAATTATGCATTGAAGTGATTTGAAATAACTTGCATTTCTTTGGAAATCATGTATACACATATGTATTAATATGGGATGATGAATTAGTACCGATGGATTGGTGGCATCAGGGCTATCCCCAAGGGTCCTCTCCCTTTCCTAAGAATTATACGCCAGCATATGTATATGTATATGATAACCCTCACTGAAATGGGAGGCCCGTAAGGTACAGTTATAACATTGATATGATATGATAAAATTGTGAAAGTCCTATCCAAAATGGGAGACCCGTAAGGAAGGCCACTTCTCCGAAATAGGAGGCCCATAGGAAAAGTGTGGTTTACCTTTGGCAAGTAGACCACCTCTTTTCTGGTGTGGGGATAGCATCGAGATTCCAAGTAATGCGCCCTTGTCATCTAACATTGAATGCAGGTTTGATAAATCATATGTATTGCATGCCCGCATACTTAGTACATTCAAACGTACTAACGCATACTTTTGCCTACATGATCACACTACGTAGGGGTTGAGGAGTATATCCATCCACCGTACGACGTCTACCTATGGTGTTTTATTTTACTTTGAGGGTGAACCTTGGGTATGTGTTCGCCCCCGACCTATCTTATGTTTATAGACATTGTTGGATATCTTGTAAATTCCTTTATGTTTATATGTTAAGTGTTATGGTTGAAAGCTATGATATAGCTTGGTTACCTATAGGACAATGTTACGTGATTGATTATGAGCTTATGACATGACTACATGATACGATGCGAAAGATCCTAAGTCCCAAATTACCCCCATAAAGTGAGTCATAAATACCTGCCCCTTAGTCTTTATGTGCTATATGATATGTGGATTCATGTTACTCCCTTTCCCCATGACATCCCTATAGCATGAGTCCTACTTTTTCGTCCCTTAGAACTATGTGTTTACTATTCGAATACTCTTTCGAACCGATGATGTGAATTTGGATACTTTGAGGCTTGTTTGGGAACACTCGCGTTCCCATTCATCGTGTCATTCCTAGACCTAGGTTCGGCCGTGACAAAAATCTCTAGATTTATATAGATATATTTTCACAGACGATTCACATTCTGCCTTGTGCAACTTTTTAGCTTTGAGTACATGTGGTAGAAAATTAATAACTTGATGTAGAAGCATCGAAATGACGAGCCTCTTATTTCATTAAAAGTATAACTCGTAGGAATACGACATATAGAAAAATCATGACCAAAACGTCTCCGAAATTTATATAGATATAGTTTCAAAGTTGGTTCAAGTTCTGTCTTGCTCAACTTTTCAGCTTTGAGCACTTACCGTTAAAAATCAATAACTTGATATAGGAGCATTGAAATGACGATCCTCTTGTTCCATTAGAAGAATGACTCGTAGGAATATAACATATATATATAAAAATTACGACCAAAACTCTGGATTTTTGATAGTTTTAAAGTTGGTTCAAATTCTGTCTCTCTAACTTTACAGCTTAGAATGTCTGTAGTAGAAATCAATAACTCGACGTAGAAATGATAAAATTATGAATTTCTTTTTTTGTTACAATGAAAGAACCAAGAGAAACAATATCATGAAATTCACAACAAAATTCATCCCTAATCGACGAGAATAAATTTTTTAAAGTTGACTACACACCTTGAATGCAAATCCTACAGCTTTGAAAAAAATCTCTTGAGCTTAGAGTGAAATTAGGATCTTTGCAAGTATACTACACAAATAAGTAAACCTAAAATTCAAAAGGTATTCCCAGTTTGACATCGTAGGTAAAGATTTCCCTAATTTTTAGTAACATCTTTAAGCTTCAATGAATTACACAAAATTGTCACTTTACCGCAAGACAAAAACTTAAATCGAACTTCAAGTTGTCTCATCCAACAATAATGGATTTTAACAGTCTTTCATATACTAAGATTTAAAATCAAACCTCCTTTTAAATTAATTTGAAGTTGATTTCCAAATATGATATTTTTTTCTCAGCATTGAGTGGCCTTAATAGAAAATTCATAATTTGACATAGGCATTTCAAAACCACAAGCTACTTCTTTTGTTACGAAGAGGACTTCAAGAA
>JAPFFP010098867.1:0-19943 GCA_026153255.1 Solanum medicagineum | reverse complement strand
CTATTAGTGATATGGAAGAAAAAATTGACAAAGTATCACCTCAATAACTGTTCACGGGTCATGGGAAGCCACACAGTCCGTTTACTGGTCCGTCAACCCATACTTAGAAAATTTTGCTAAAGTTACGAGACGGTAATTTTATGCATAGAACATTTTCCATTCCGGAAGCCTCACGGAGGGCCTCACGTCCCCTGCCGCACCACACGGCGCGTTTTGCTAGTCATGGAATGTGCCTTGGCGACAAAGTGGTTATCTCATGCTCAAGGGCAGTCTCACGAGTTGTGAGATGTCTCACTGCCTGTTTACTTATTTCACGACCCAAGCCTAGGTTGTAGACATAACTGACAAATGTGAAACCTGAAGGAACCCTAAGAAAGCCTCAAAGCAAATCATCGCACATCTTTGGTCGCGGAAGCAAAGCAAAATAAATCAACATAAGAAACATAAAGAAGGGAAATTGGGACTAAGGGAGAGAGACTTATATTTAAAAGTCTTGAATATCATAAGTGATTTAAAGCTCAAGCATAATACACAACTTATCCATCAACACCTCTAACATAGAACTTAGCGGGGGCCAAGACAAGCAACCAGGCTCACCCTCATAGTAAAAGTATACCAAAAAGGAAAGATAGTCTTTATTACATAGCATAAGAACATAGATATTGCCCTCAGACATGAGGACTCACTAACTAGCTTGAATGGATACCACTAGCTATGGGGAGGAGGATGATGAATAAATAGAGCACCGGTCCCTACATGGCAACATCCTGTAGAGTATACATTATTACGTTTGAATGTACTAAGTATGTAGGATGTAATGAAACAAGAGATAGGTAACCTAATTGAAATGCATAAACTTAGACAATGGATAACATAGTAATGATATAACATGTATGAATGATGCATGAAGTAAAATCATGCTTATATAAATCATAAAATGTAAGTAAAAAGAGACGATCCTTTGGCTAATGAAATTACCACCTCCCGTCCAAGGTGATTGAGGTATCAACCCCTCAATTTGGTTATTGACATATACCATCCACCTCTAAGGTGATTGAGGTATTAACCCCATAATTTGGTTAATGAGGTATCAACCCCGGTTAATGAAGTATCAACCCCTCAATTCGGTAATGAGGTATCAACCCCTCAATTCGGTTAATGAGGTATTATCCCCTCAATTTGGTTAATGAACATCCTCCTGTTTATCATAGTGGTCAAGGCGTGGTACCCCCTTCAACAAGACATGGTCATCTTAGAATAATATGGATAATTCTCATAAATATAGCTTATATAGACATTCATTTCATCACCATAAAGTCATTCAACTCATAAGACATGTATTAGACCTTCAGTTCATCAAGAAACCATAGCTGGACATTTTATCAAGCAATTGGTGGGTTTGTAATGGGGGTATAAGACTATGCAATTTAGTGATAAAATCATGCAAGAAAATCCATTGGAAGACTATCAATTAGAACCTTGCAACACCCTCAAGAAATATACATCAAAACCCCTTATT
The DNA here is from genome assembly GCA_026153255.1 of Solanum medicagineum. NCBI lineage: Eukaryota > Viridiplantae > Streptophyta > Magnoliopsida > Solanales > Solanaceae > Solanum > Solanum medicagineum. The sequence goes on along the minus strand of JAPFFP010098867.1, from coordinate 18,424 downwards.
AAATCTTACAATTGATCCTAGATTTATAGCTCAAAACATAGCAAAACAGTCACAAGTTCATATAGCTTTAACATGTCTCATAGACATGTACATACTAGTAAACCCATTTGTAAATTCAACTTTTGAGCATGCAAATTGAGTGAAAAGGAGGTTAGGATACCATGGGTGGAAGGACACAATGGTCAAAACCCACATACCTTGACCTTGAAGAATTTCTTGAAGAGGACTTTAATGGAGACTTGAAAGTTGAAGGAATTCCTTAGATTCGAATGAGGGTTTTGGGACTTGAATTTTGAGAGAAATATTAGTCTAAGTCTTTGAGTGAATATTGGGGAATATTTAGGATGATATTGGGTGAAATAAGGCTAAGTATAGGTACTTTCAAGTATGCGAACCCTTAAGCCGAGCTTGAATGTCTTGGACCGAAGGCAAAAAATAGGACCAAAATAACACTCCTCTGCGTCGCGGTAGGAACACTGATTACTCACTGGAATTTGCACTTCTGCATATACGAGTTCTATGAAGATGAGCATAAATTCTTCATATGAACTTGAAATGAGGTGAATCCAAGTGATTTTGAAAGCTAATTCAAAGAGCTTTAATTTGGTAGGTCGTGGGGCACTTAGTTGTGTGTGTGCTAAGGGATATGCCCCTTTAAAGTTGGCCCTCCTAAATCGCATTTTTGTAATTTTTGAATTTTGATATGGTTGCTCTAAAATTAGGGTTGGACCCATTCCCCACTCAATTGTTCCCACTGAACAAGAATATGAAGTCAGATTTTTTAAATTGCGAACGACTTTTCAGATATATGGAAATTACGATTCCAGGCACTTTCGAACCACATTTTTTGGCACCTATTGGGGTCGTTTCAATATCTCCCCCATGGGAAAATTCATGCCCGAATATGAAAGAAATGTACGAGATAGGAGTGATCATAAATAGATAAGACCCAATAAGAATGCAACGTTACATTTAAAACACCATTTTCAAAATCTTAACATAACTGTAAAATCATCATAAACTTGACAACTTAAACATAAATGCATATGAATGACATAGGGGCTGAAACATAGGACTTGGAATTACATGAGGGACTTAATCGCTATCTTAGGCTTTACTAGAGAGACTGAGGTACAAATATCACTCCCATAAGACTGTTTCAGCTTCCTTGGAGATACCTTTGACTTGATGATCCTTTCAAGTGGACCTTAATGAAAACCATATCCTCATTAGTCAACTTCTCCACTCATCCATCCAACACCTCCACCGGGACCTTCCCCTAAGCAAACTTGTCCTTCACATCACCCTTAATCTCAAGAGTGCTATAGAACTAGAGTCACCAACACATCCCATCAACCTAGAAGCATGAAGAACCGGACTAACCAAACCCCTATCCATAGGCAACCCCTAAACTTATGCAACCTTAGAAACTTCTCATTTCATCCTATAAGGACTCATAACCATAAGTCATTTGTCAACCTTAACCACACCTATCCTACTTTTTGCCACGAACTACCATCTCCCCCTTGGTAGACTACCTCCACTCTACCATCTTTCCACCCAAACTTCCAACTCTAATAAGGCGGAATCAAGGCCTTGCTTAATCTAGATCTCTTAACCAAACAAGATTTGGAACCATCACGGATGCTATACCACTATGCTCAACTTACCTCAACCTAACTTTCAATCTAACCAACCAGTGGACCCCACTAATCTCCTCCCTGCTACTATCAATAACACATCCAAGGCTACCTAGAGCACCGACCGCAACATTATCCTTACAAGGAAAAAATAATGCACACTCATTTCATAATCCTTAATAAATTCTAAACACCTTCATGCTATCCACAATGCACACCTTCATATTTAACAAACAATCTCTCATCCTCTAAGACTTACAACACTATCCCCAAATGATTCACAAGCTCTAAACAAATCAATATCTCATCATTAGAGACCACCACAAACATATCACGGTAGGGTTTTAAGACTCTATTCTAGAGACCCATAAACATAGCTAATGTATGAATTAACCAAAAAAACTCCACCAATATTAATAATACTCACTCGGGGACAAAGCTCAAACCAAAGATCGATCTTAGAGAAATGACTATCCCTTTGTAGTTGACCAAATAGATAGACCATCCTCAATAATCATATAGCAACCTTACGGGTTCTACACTCATTTGAAACATGCTATGCAAGTAGCCCAAACCATCCCATGACCCCCAACACATCAAGCTAAGATCAACCAAGATCACAAGACAAGACTTCTATGCATTATGAACATGGGGCGACCCTTAGAGACCAATTGAACCTTAAGGCAAGAATGGACCTACCTCTTTTGTTACTACTTGGCAACCTCCCACTCAAAGACGATTTGATTAGGGAATTGGAATGTAACCCTATGGGCCCTACAAATAATGAAGACATACCATACATGCCACTAATCCACCTCAAGTATGACATCAGAACCACCACACCTAATTCGACCAAAACACAAGACAAGACCTAACTCAATAAGATCATGAAACAAGCCCCAAAAGCTTTACCCATCAATAATAGAACCAATAATGGAATAAACACCAACAATTTCACACAACAACTCAAGACACACAAGGAAACCACTAACAACTATAAGGGTGATGAAAGAAACAGTGATACACCGGACTCATCAATGCATACACATCCAAGTCAAAGGAAACTTCAACTTACCGATGGCAACATCGGGTGCCTCATTTTCCCAACGCCTTTATTGGAGGGCATAGAACCGATTGTGCCTTGGGGAACCACCTTGAGGACAAACATCTTCACCCTTACCTTGATTACAAGGAAAAACCTTACTCTTATGCCCCTCCTCACCACAATGGAAACAAGCATTGGTGTCTTTCAAGCATGGGCCTCTATGAACCTTACTACATGATGGACACATAGCATCATCACTACCCTTAGGATTTTGGAACTTCCCTTCAAAACGAGCCCTTTTGGCCTCTTTACCCCTCTTCTTCCTCATCTTTTCTTCCTCCAATTGCTCGGCATAGGTCATAAACAGGGACAAATCCATGTCACCAATCAACATAGCGGACCGACATTCCTCACTTACCAAGTCGAAGAAACCCATCACAAATTTATTCATCCTAGTCCTTGCATCAGACACCAAATGAGGAGAATATTAAGAAAGTTGGGTGAACTTAAGTGCATACTCTTCCACACTCATAGCTCCTTGTTCCAATTTCATGAGCTCCACAAATTTAGCCTCCCTAAGATAGACAGGGAAGAACCGATTAAGAAAAGCCATTTTGAACTCCTCCCAAAGCATGACATCACTATTTCCCTTCTCCCCCTTCCATTGTTCCTACCAAATTTGGGCTACCCCTTTGAGTTGGTCTGCCACTAACTCCGCCTTTTCAGTCACTCCAACACCCATGATAGCTAAAATTATGTAGACCTCATTAATGAACTCTTGTGGATCTTCTTCTACCTTTGACCCATGGTACACCAGAGGACTCATTCTCATGAAGTCTCTTTCCCTAGCTCCCTGGGTAGTAATAGGAAGGGATTTGGCCCCTTGGTTGACTTGATTGGCCACAACTTGGGCAAGCATAGCGAGAGAATCCCAGAACTCATCATTGGTAGGTTGCTCCTTGGGTGTTTGCGACCTTCTTCCTTGAGAGTTAGGAATGATCTAGCATAACAAAGAATAATAATTAGGGGAAGGATTACTTTGAATCTATAGCACGACTTAGAACATGAATAAGGGAAACTTTTCCTTAAACATCTCATACCATCCTACTCATAGTTGTGGTGCACAACACAATCATGAATAATACTCTAATCAACGAGGTGTGTTAGGCTCCAAGGATTTATCAACCTAGCGCTGTGATATCATCTTTGTCATGACCTAAGCCTAGGGCCAAGACGTGACCAGCGAATGGGAAACCCAAAGGAACCCCAAACAAGCCTAGCATATCATTACACATCCTTGGTCGCGGAAGCAAAATAAATCAACATAAGAAACATAAATAAGGGAAGTTGGGACTAAGGGAGAGAGACTTATATTTGAATAGCTTGAAGATCATAAGTGAGTCAAAACTCAAGCATAATACACATCTTGTCCAACAAAATCTCTAACATAGAAGTTGGGCAAAGGCAAGCAACTGGGCTCACCCTCAAAGTAAAAGTATACCAAAAAGGAAAGATAGTCCTTATTACATAGCATAAGAAAAAAGATATTGCCCTCGGATATGAGGACTCATCAACTAGCTTGAATGGATGCCACTAGCCACGGGGAGGATGATGGAGACCAAATGGAGCACCGGTCCCTACATGGTAACATCATGTAGGCATAGAACATGCGTTAGTACATTTGAATGTACTAAGTATGTAGGATGCAATGCAACAAGGGATAGGCAACATAATAAAAATGCATAAACAGAGACAATGGATAGAATAGTAATGATATAACATGTAAGAATGATGCTAAAACTAAAATAATGCTTATATATATATAAAGGTAAGTAGAAATATTCCATAATTTGGGCAATAGGTTTATCACCTTCCATCCTAGGTGATTGAGGTATCCACCCCTCTATTTGGTTATTAACATAGACCACCCACCTCTAAGGTGATTGAGGTATCAACCACATAATTTGGTTAATGAGGTCTCAATCCCTCAATTTAGTTAATGAGGTATGAACCCCTCAATTTGGTTAATGAGGTATCCACCCCTCAATTTAGTTAATGAATATCCTCCCTTTCATCATAGTGGTCAAGGCATGGTACCCCCCTCATGAAGGCATGGTCATGTTAGAATAATATGGATAATTATCATAAATATAGCTCATATAAACATTCATTTCATCACCATAAAGTCAATCAACTCATAAGACATGCATTGGACCTTCAATTCCTCAAGAAACCATTGCTAGACATTTTATCAAACACTTAGCAGGTGTGTAATAAGGGTATAAGACCATGCAATTTAGAGATGAAATCATGCAAGAAAGTCCATTATAAATCCATCAATCAACACCTTGCAACACCCTCAAGCAATATACATCAAACCCCTCATCAAAATCTTACAATAGATCCAAGATTTATAGCTCAAAGCATAGCAAAACAGTCACAAGTTCATATAGCTTTAACATAGTTTTGTAGACATGTTCATACTAGTAAACCTATTTGTAAAATCAACTTTAAAGCATGCAAATCGAGTAAAAATGATGTTAAGTTACTATGGGTGGAAGGACCCAATGGTTGAAATCAACATACCTTGACCTTGTAGAATTTCTTGAAGAGGACTTTAACGGAGACGTGAAGCTTGAAAGAATTCCTTAGTTCCGGATGAGGGTTTTGGGACTTGAACCTTAAGAGAAATATTAGTCTAAGTGTTTGAGTGAGTACTGGAAAATGTTTAGGATGATATGAGGGTGACATAAGGCTTAGTATAGGTACTTTCAAGTATGGGAACCCTTAGGCCCAAAACTTGAAAGGCTTGGACCGAAGTAAAAAAAATAGGACCAAAATAACACTACTCCACGTTGCGGAAGTGACGAAGATTACTCACTGGAATTGTCATTTCTTCACATATGAGTTCTATGAAAACGGGCATAAATTCTTCATTTAAACTTGGAATGAGGTGAAACCAAGTGCGTTGGAAAGCTAATTCAAAGATCTTTAATTTGGTGGGTTGTAGGCCACCTAGTTTTTTGTGTGCTAAGAGATATGCTCCTTTAAATTGACCCTCCTAAATCGCGTTTTTGCGATTTTCGAATTTTGATAGAGTTGCTCTAAAAGTCGATTTAGACCCATTCCCCACTCAATTCTGCCTCCTAATCAAGAATATGAAATGGATTTTTGAAATAACAAATGAATTTTAAAATATATGGAAATTACAACTCGGGGCACTTTCCAGGCATATTTTCGGGCACCGTTTGGTGTCGTTTCAATTTGCCCGTGTGGCATAATTACACGGGAGAGTCTCACGAAAATAGTTATAACTACTTCATCCGAACTCAAAATTAGGCGAAACAAAGTGCTTTTGAAAGCTAACTCTAAGGGTTATCATTTGAAATGTCATAGGCCATCAAGATCCCTGTGTGCTAAAAGTTATGCCCCTTTAAATTTGACTCTTTTACCGGTACTTGTGTCAAACTTAATCAACGGAAAGTCCTTTCAACTTGGCTTGATGTCGGAGACCCATGATGGCCTTAAACAAGATAAATAAGCTTGAATTGAAGGCTTGGATGTTTCATAAGGTGTCACCTTAGCCTAATCCTTTCTGAAACCAAATTTCAAGCATCACCAAACCTAAACAAAAATACGGGTCCTTACAAGCATAGATGGAGATGGAGAGTTTGAGAAGTGATGGAGATGTAGAGTTTGAGCAATAAGGAAATGTTGTAGAAATAAATTTTGTAATGAATTTGTGCCCTAGAATATAGGGATAAATAAAACTTCTGCAACGGACTTAATGATGGATTATAACATCCGTTGCCAACCAACAAATATTTTCATTAAGGAAAAAAATTCAAATATGCCATCGAACTTTAAGAAAAGACTCATTTATGCCTTCCATAAGTATTTGGCTGAAACATCCCTTAACATAGCTCGAAAAGACCCTATGATGCATTTCTTTTGAATATCTTAAAATTCGTGTAGAATTTTGCAAATCTGACAGCATATTCTTGTTCAGAGGACAAAATTGTGTGGGTCAATGGTTACCTACAAGGTACAAGTTTCCTGTATCAAAAAATTTTTTTTTTGGGGAAATTTTGTAAAATAGTAGTTGTATGTCCCAGGCCGCATGTCGACTTATTGCGGCCTGGTTCAAAAATTTCCTTTTCACTTGGAGGAAATTGGGTAATAACCCAAATGCCTATATAAATGGAAAATTCTCATTCCTTAGCTATTCTTCAAACCAAAATCTCTCAAAAATATCTCAAAATCCTCTCCAAAACACCATCAACTATCCCATTAAAATTCAAGAATCTGAAGAACTTGTTTTTGATTTCAAGAACCTAACTCAACCTTCAAGTTTTTCTCAAGTAATTCTTCAAGAAAACTCCAAGATTAAGGTTTGTGGGTCTTCATCCATGGGTCCTTTCACCCATGGAGCCCCAAAACTATTTTGATCAAATCTCTTGATTCTAATGACTAATTCTTTATGTGTATTTTCTATTATCACTCAATTAAATAAAATATGTCAGAAATTTGTTTGATATTGATTTATTGATGCATGGGCTCCTACTAATGATTGAGATTATGATATGCTTATTATATTAAAGTTTTGTAAGCTATGACATCTTGAAATACTTGAAAATATTATGAATTTTTTAATGATTTTCATGACACCCAAATGGGGGTTTTTCAAGTATATTGTTGGGTTGTTTGAGTGACTTCTTAAATGACTTTAAGTTATCTCTCTCATGTTTCTTACTTTTGAATTCTCTGTTTTTAAGCTTAAATACATATACCCACCATGTTTTGACTAAGTTATGTGTCAATTCTCCTATGTAATGATTGCTTTATAGTAGGATATGTGATTTATGAAGTTAATGTTGAAGGGAAATTAAGCATGCTATGAGTTCATGAGAATTTTATAAATGCTATAAATTATATGAAGCCCTTTATTTGATATTATGATGTGATAGCTTGATGAACTAGTTTATGATATTCAAAGCTATAAATGTGTGATACCATGAGATACTATGAAGTTGAGGATTGTATGGAATGACTTTCATTTTTACATATCCATGATTTGAAAGATGATATGTATGATTGTGATGGGTTGTTTAAGAATGATTTAAATTAATGATATTCACTATAAGTCTTGAGGTATGATGTTTAAATAATGATGAATGAAGGAGTATGAGACATTCTATGTTTATTATTGACCTACAAAAAGTTTCTTATGAATGAATATATTATGGTGGAGGATCTCCCACCTAAGGAATAGTGAAGGAGCTATCATGACTTTTTGACTTTATGATTTCAGTTGGTTGGGGATTGGAAAAGTTCCCCTCCCACATCACTTGGAATGATTATATGATATGATACTATGACTTATGATTTTCCTACTCTTGTGAGTGTCTACCTAGTACCGAGTGGACTAGAGGTGATTATGCAAGTTGTAAAACTACATGCCACTATAGGTAAAGGGATTAGAGGTGATTACACATTCCCTAAGAGGCGAGTACCCTAAATATGAGGGCTTGAGGTAAGTACCCGAGTCTGGGGCTAAGGTGAGTACCTGAGTCCGGGCTTCAGGCGAGCACCTGAGTCCAAGAACTAGAGGTAAGTACCTGATTCACATAAGTCTTAGTGGATCCACTTAAACATTAGGTGATTCACCTTGGCAAGTGACTTCCCCCTTTCTTCCGGTGTACGGGAAGCATCAGGACTCCATGGATTAGCTCACATGATTTTTGTCGGTTATGATCTCTCTCACCCTCGTTTGTGAACTCCCCAAAGCTTTTTGGTATATGTCACTCTTGAACTATGGTTTTCTTAATATGCTCATGCCCCCCCTCATGTCCTCAAGATATTATCTTATAATGATTATGATGTTTCCTTATTATTATTTCCAAATATGCTTACTACTATTGATGGTGTTTCAAATTCATATAACTCATCATTTTAAGATTTCAAATGATCTTATCACCTATGTTCAAGTTCTCCTCATGTTCCCAATAGGTTCCTTTATTAATATGCTTCCTTTAAGTTATGTCCAAAGGTGATTTAAAGTTCCTATCATACATTGTTGCACAAGTTCAAATAGTATTTTCCCCTAAATGTACATGATGATGTCTACAAGTGTGTAAGGTGGTTTCCATTATAATTACAAATGTTCCTTGCATAATAAAATAGTCTTTTATGTAAAGTGATGTACTATTCACCTAAGAATATTAATATTTCTATTATGTTTGACATCATGTATTTCTCACTAGTTTAAGTTTAGGTGACTTATGATGCATTCAAGTAAGGGTAAGTTATTTATTTCTCATGTGCTTTATTCCATGTTCTATGGTGAGAGTAAAATGTGTAAATGATTACCCATATGTCCATTCCAAGTTCATATAATTTTCTTATTCTCCATTATGTTTATCTATTCATCCTACTATGTTCTTTCTAAAGTTGTCCTTTATGCTTAAATAATATTAGCTTGATTACGACTTACTAATGCCTTTGTAAATGTATCATTTTTTTTATCACAAGACTTAGCATGAATCACTTTATTAATTATTTTCCTGTCATGCATTCAATACCTACATACCAGTACATTCTAAGTACTGACGCAAACTTCTATGTCGTCATGATTTAACTATATAGGGACCAGTGCTCCTCTGTATCCTCCATGTGGCTAGCTTGGATTTATGAAGATTGTGCTTGTGATGAGTCCTCTAATTCGGGGACTATATCCGGTTCTATCTTACCTATGTTGAGGCTTTATTCAATTCAGTTTCTAGTTTGAGGGTGAGCCTTGAACATGTCTTCGCAACCGTTCTATTAAAGCTTAGAGTTGTTGTTGTATAGTATGCTATGTACCTTTAATTTCATGTTGAGCTTCCATGAAAACTTATCCCTTAGACCCTATCCCTTATGTGATACTATTTGGTGCTATTGTTAGTGATGGAAATTGATGAAAGTCACAAGTACCTAAATGCCCCCATAGTGTGAGTCATTCTTACCCACCCCTTAGACTTATGTTCTATGTGATTTATGCTTATCCGTTTCCCTATAAAATCTCCATAGCATAAGTCTAAACCCCAACTTCCAGTAGAAATTATTTGCTATGTGCTTATTTATCTTTTATTGTTTCCACAAAATCAAGGATGTGCAAACAATATGCTAAGAGGCTTGCTTGTGTTGCCTTCGGGCTTCCCATTGACTGTGTCACATCTAGGCCCTGAGCTTGAGTCGTGAAATTCACTTATTTATGCCATTACCGTTTGAAAAAAGGTTCATCTATGACATTATTTTTTAAATCCAGTTTTGCAAAACCACTTAAACAACTTTAAATATTTTTAAATTGGAGTCTTTGGATCAAATGCAGTTTTTTTTTTTTGGTCATTCTTCTTCAGGAATGCCAAGAACACATGAAGAACACGAAGAAATGCGAAATTTTCATCTTTTTAAAATATTCACCAAATCACCCCAAATTTCAACAGTAGCGTTCCTTCGAGCTAGATATCAAAACCCAATATTTTTTTGACCTCGAATTCAACCTAACTCAACAAGACCTACTTAAATTTTTTATTCAAAGTTATACAACACTAGGTGAAAAAAATATTCCAATAAAAAGAGAAATCAGTCCCATAATTTTAAAAACTTTCTTTGATTCATATTTTTATTGTTGTTCGTTTTATACTAGATCATTATTCATTGGTATTTTTTGATTCTATATTCAAAATTTCATTAATTTAGAGTAGTTGAGGAGAAAATTTTACCATTAAAGAAGGTTAAACTTTTGAAACTTTGAATAAAAATTTCAGGTGGTTCTTGTTGAGTTAGGTTGACTCCGAGCTCAAAAGATATTGAGTTTTGGTATCTAGCACAAAGCAATGCTACTTTTGAAAGTTACTGTGATTTCGTGAAGATTTGAAGAAGTTGAAAATTTAGGAGTTCTTGGTGTTCTACATGTGTTCTTGGAATTCTTGAAGAAGAATGACCAAAAAAACAACATTTGATCCAAAACTCTAATTAAAAGTATTTAAAGTTATTTAACTTTTTTTGCAGAATCAGAGTTAAAAGATAATGATATGGATGAACCTTTTGTCAAAGTTAATGACATAAATGAGCCAAATGTTTGATGGATGGCATAGATGAGCCGTTTCTCAAAGTTCAATGGCATATTTGAGCCTTTTTCCTTTTGTTAATAATAAATTTCACGAACAGATTTTTTTGTCACAATATAATATAGATATAAAATTTATTTGAATGTCTAGTAACTATTTTTCCATCACTAATTTGATCATAGAATTTTAATTAAATTTGTCCCTCCTACTTTGTTGCTAAATTTGTAGGAAAAATTAGGCGCCAAATTTCGCGCTAATATTTAACGATGAAAGAAATATTTCATCATTCATCCATCGCTATGTCGTAACTGTAAAAATTATTTGTTATTTTTACAACAAACCGGTTACTTCATTGCGAATTGGTCATTTTTTAGTGATGAAATATTAGCTGTCGCTAAACGCTATTTTTTTAGTAGTATTGTAGTGTTCAGAAGAAATAAAGCTACTTAATAGGATTTCTAATTATATCCATAAATGAGAAGAATACCTTCTAGCGGTGATCCTTTGTGCTGCTTTTGAGCTTGAAATTTGAAGTACACTTCATCTAGATTCCACTACCTTAACATCCAATCAGAGATTTTGAGTGTCTTGTGATGGAAATGAATTAACGTCTTAATCTCCTCAAGCACAAAAATCACATAAGTTATTAGATTTCATCATTTTAAAAATCACAAATAGCTAATAATTTTACAAATCTAGATTTATAAGAGAATACCTATATCTCTAGACCTTTTGGCGCTTCGATTTCCTAGTTGAAGTTGAAATCCACCATAGAAGACATGATGGTGCAACTTTGAGACATCTTGGCAGAGAAGTTTCAAAGTTTGTCCAAGACTTTTGACTTTCCTTTTTTTGTTTCTAGATTGTTTATTAGTTTTATTTTTTTGTTATTTATTTATTTCTTTTAATTTTGATTGGGTCCAACTTGTTTGATCTGGTTGTTTCTTTTTGTTCATTTTGGGCTTTTGATAAATGAGATCCAATCTTAGTCTTTAAAATATTTATTAAAAATAAAGATGAATATTTTCTTTGTACCAAAAATGTGTAATACGTATGCACGATTATTTAATCATGAATATCATATACTCTTTTATTAAATAAATTAATTATGACTTGAATAGATAAAATCATATCATTTTAATTTGTATTAGTTAGTAATATATAATTTAAATTTAAAAATATTAGAAAATATATATATATTTTTAGATATATTCTTTTTAACGTTAGAAAGTTACAAGAGTTAATATAACTCTTTTCAGTTCTTTTTATTCTCTTAAGAAAAACTAGTTTTTTAACACGTGTGTTACACGTGGTTACCAATTCAAGAAATATATGTTCTAGTAAAATAGGATTGACATTATTTAAGTTAATATTTGAAGAATTAGTTTCACGCAAAATAATATACTTGGTAGATTCTTCTTCAAATGTTCAATGTAGAATCGTCGTCTCTTAATCACTAAAATCGATGAAGTTGGGCAATGAAAAGTGCCTTGGATAAATGTAATAATTTTAATTTTTATTTACAGTTTGATGAGGTTCAACCATGTATTTAATCGTATCTCTCTAATATTACTTTATAGATCATATTTTTTGTATATTTTGCTTGTCATCTAATCTATTGGAGCAAAACTTTTGTCATCAATATTGATGTTACTCTTAAAAGTGTTGCATAAAGCTAGTCATGCCTATGTTGGGGTAGATATAGTCCAACATTAATTGAGTTTATTGATCTTATCCTTTATTTATTGTTTCTGCTTTTTAAAGTATGCTAACAATTTGTGTTCAAGACAAAAGAATATTTGTAGTGATAATATGAAGATAATACAAAGAGATACAAACACAATTAATAGGTGATACAGGGAACAACATTCAGGGTACGTATATTGGCTTAATTATCACGACCCAGATCTAGGGTCTAGGAGTGACATGGCGAATAGGAACCCGAGAGTCCCCAAACAAGCCTATTTAGAACATATCAAAAGTATAGAACTAGACCATTATCATAGACCATGAAACTTAGTACTTGGAATCTAAGGTAGACCACCCCTTAGAAGTGATTGAGGTACCAACCCCTCAATTGGTTGATGACATACCGCCTCCATCCGAGATTATTGAGGTACCAACCCCACAATTGGTTAATGGAATAGCACCCCCATCCGAGATGATTTAGGTTAATGGAATAGCACCCCCATCCGAGATGATTTAGGTTAATGGAATAGCATCCCCATTCGAGATGATTTAGGTACCAACTCTTCAATTGGTTGATGGCATGATGCCCTCATCCGAGTTGTTTGAGGTACCAACCCCTTAATTGGTTGTTGGCATGTCGCCCCCAATCAAAGACGATTGATGTACCAACCCCTCAATTTCTTGATGGCATAACACCCCCATCTAGGTGATTGAGGCTTGACCCCTCAATTGGCTATAGTCAACTAACAATACCATAGATACTTCACATGACATTAATATATAGATACTTCTCATGACACCGACACATATATACTTCTCATGACATCAACACAATAGATACTTCTCCTTACATCAACACATTTTTATCACCCTTTCATCATCATAAAGTCACTTAACTCATATGCTAAGTCTTAGGCCTTCAACAACTCAATAAACAATATACAGACATTTCATCAAACACTTAGTGGGTGTGCTATTCTAGTATAAAACTATGTAATTAAAATGTGAAATCATGAAAGGAATGTTGAAGTAAATCATCCCACCAATACTTGGTAGCACCATCATGCAATATACATCAATACCTTCATCAAATCGCAAGATAGATTTAAGATTCATAGCTCAAAACATGCATAAACAGTCACACTTTTACAAAATTTCAATATAATTCATAGTCAAATTAATATTAGAAAATCCATATGTAAAATTAACTTAGAAACATGTATTTTAGGTAAAAGGAGCTTAGGCACCATAGGTGAAACGACCAAACGGTTGAAGCCCACATACATTGACTTTTGAGAATTCTTGAAGGAGATTGGAAATACAGACTTGAAGCTTGAGTGAAATCCTTAAGATCCTGATGAGTTTAGGGACATGCAATTTGGGGTGAAATATTTGTCTATGTGTTTGAAAGAGTATTGGGGAATGTTTTGTACGATATGGTGTTAAAATATTGCTAAGTATATGTGTTTTCATGTTTAGGAAGACTTATGCCCAAGACAAAAAAGTCTTGGACCAAACAAGTAAAACAGTCAACAAAATACACATTTGCCCGCCCTGGCCGCTTCGCGCTAGGGGAGCGCAGAGCTAACTAGAAATTGCAATTTTAGAAAATGAAATTGCAATCCGTTTGCTCTAAAATTAGGGCTAGACCCATTTTCTACTCAATTTGACCCCCCCGATCAAGAATATGAAGTCAGATTTTTGATATCATGCACGAATTTTGAGACATATGGAAATTACGATTTCGGGCACTTTCAAGGCACAATTTTTGAAATTTTATAGGGTTGTTTCCATTGTCTCTTGGCATTGAAATTTTAGTGTAAGGCCTCCAACATTATGATTTTTCCTTTAATCTTATGTATCAAGTTGGAAATTTTATCATCTTGCTTGTATCGTTTAGTTTATGCTCGGCAGGCACTATCGAGCATGCTTTGTTTTAGGAGTCATTACCATAGTAAATTAGTATCGATCAATGTGTGTAGAGGTACGTACATCACATAGCTGGGGATCCTAGTGACGTACATTACATAGTTAGGTATCCTTTTCTCATCTGTAACCCAATTTTATGCCTTTATTGATGATATCCATCACTTTGACCCGAGGTCTATCAGAAACGGCCTCTCTAGCTATATTATAGAAGTAAGATCTGCATACACTCCATCCTCCTAATATCCAATTCTTAAGACTACATAGGGTATGTTGCTAGAGGTGGTCGTCATGCATGCCGAAAGGTGTTAGATACCTACAAGTTATGCAACGTATTAAATTTGCCACTCATTCATGGGTTACTACATCGGGTGTCTTCATTAATGTGTAATTGTCATAATTGCATTGATGTACTGACCCGGTATAATACCATGCAATTTTTGTAATTGTCATTATTGCATCGGGTGTCTTCATTAATGTGTAATTGTCAATTCTCACATCATTCATGGCATATACATTCATCAACATTGGATTTTTTATGGATATTATGTAGTGGGAGAAGTGTAAATTTTTGTTGAAAAAGGTTGCCTTTCTAGGTCATGTGGTGTTGGGTGATTGTATTAAGGTGGATCCTAAGTGGACGGTTGTGATTAGAAATTTGCCTAGGCCATTGACCCCATCGGACATTAGAAGCTTCTTGGCCTTACCGGGTTACTATCGGAGATTTATGAATATGTTCTGTTCTTTTGCTTCTCCCATGACTAAGTTGACTCAAAAGAAGGCTAAGTTAGTGTGGACCGATGGGTGTGAAAAGAGTTTCCAAACCTTGAAGGATAACCTTGTGACCTCTCCTATCTTGTTCATACTGGAAGGGTCAGAAGAGTTTGTTTTGTATTGTGATGCCTCAGGGATTAGTTTGGATTATGTTTTGATGCAAAATGGTAAGGTGATAGCTTATGCCTTTAGGTAACTTAAGGTGCATGAAAAGAGTTATCATACTCATGATCTTGAATTGGTCGCTGAGAATATTTGCTTTAAAAATTAGGCATCATTATTTGTATGGAGTGCATGTTGATTTGTTTACTGATCATAAGAGTCTCCAATATATGTTCACTCAAAAAGATCTCAAACTGAGGCAAAAAAGGTGATTAGAACATCTTAAGGATTTTGATACGATTGTGTATTATGATCCCGGTAAGGTTAATGTAGTGGCGGATGCTTTGAGTAGGGTGTCTATGGGTAGCCTAGCTTATGTTCATGATAGTGGCAAAGAGGTTGCTAGAGAGGCCCATCGGTTGGCTAGATTGGGAGTTAGGTTGGATTAGGTTGATGATGGTGGTATTGTGGTTGTTGATAGTTCAAAATCTTCTTAGTTAATGATGTAAAAGCAAAGCAAGATCTTGGCCCCTCCGTGTTAGAATTGAAGGCTTTGGTGAGAGATAGGAAGTTAGAGGTTTTCTCCCAAAGGGGAGATGGTGCCCTTAGATACCAAGGTAGGTTGTGTGTTCCTTGTGTTGATGATTTGAGAAAGAAGATTCTTATGAGGCTCATAATTCTTCCTCTTCGATTCACCCCGATTTTACCAACATGTATAGAGATTTGAGAGATGTATTTCGGTAGGGAGGTATGAAGAAAGACATTGTCAAGTTTGTATCCGGTTGTCATAGTTGCCAACAAGTCAAAGTCAAACACCAAAGGCCGGGTGGCCTAACCAAAGATATACAAGTTCCTACTTGGAAGTGGGAGGAAATTAAAATGGATTTTGTGGTTGGGTTGCCTAAGACTACAAAAGGTTTTGACTCTATTTCGTTTATGGTTGATAGAATTACAAATTTGTCTCATTTCCTACTGGTTAAGACTACTTATGGGACGGAAGAATATGCTAAATTGTACATTCATGAGTTGACTAGATTGCATGGGGTACCTTTGTCTATCATATAAGATTGTGGTGCTCAATTCACTTCTCACTTTTGGAGGTCTTTCAAAAGAGGTCTTGGTACCAAGGTAAAGCTTACTACGGCCTTTCACCCTCGAATGGATGTCCAAGCCAAAAGAACTATCCAAACTCTTTATGATATGCTTAGAGCTTGAATTTTGGTGTTTAAGGGTGGGATAATCATCTTCCATTGACTGAGTTTGCTTATAGTAATAGCTATCATTCTAGCATTGGTATAGCTCCTTTGAAGGCCCTCTATGGTAGGGGCATTGTAGATCACTGGTTGGGTGGTTTGAAGTGGGAGAGATGGCATTGTTGGGTTCGAATCTAGGTATAGATGCTGTGGAGAAGGTGAGGTTGATTAGGTAAAGGTTGAAAATAGCCCAAAGTCGTCAAATGTCCTATGCCGATGTGAGGAGAAGGGGGCTCGAATTTAAAGTTGGTGATTTCGTCTATTTGAAGGTTTCAGCAATGAAGGGTGTGGTTCGTTTTAGTAAGAAGGGTAAATTGATTCTAACATATGTGAGTCCTTATAGGATGTTGAGGAGGATAGGCAAGGTTGCCTATGAGTTGGAGTTGCCTAGTGAAATGGACTTGGTTCATCCAGTCTTTCATGTATCCATGTTGAAGAAATGTGTGGGTGACCCAAATGCTATTATCCCATTGGACGTTGTGGGTATTTTTTGAGACAACCGGACTTATGAAGAGGTTCCAGTAGAGATCTTGGATAGACAAGTGAAGATATTGAGGAATAAGGATGTGGCTTCCGTTAAGGTCATTGGAGGAATCAACAAGTCGAAAGTGCTAACTGGGAGGCCGAAGCAGACATGCAAAAGTAATATCCCTATCTCTTCCATCCTAATTAGGCCTAAGGTACTAATTCTAAGTCCCCTATGTGATTCTATTTCACATGTATCATCCCTTATGTCATTTGCATGCATTCATGTTTGTGTTGACAAGTTCATGATGGTTTTGACACTTATGTAGAGATTTTGGAATATGGTGTTTAAGTGTATTATTGCGTTCTTGTTGGGGATGATTTCTTCATGATTACTCTTCTTATGTATGCTTCTTTGACATTTGGGGATGAATGTTCCCAAGGGGGAGATATTGAAACGACCCTAAAAAATGTCCCTGAAAATATGCCTCGGAAGTTCCTAAAATTGTAATTTCTATACATCTCAAAATCAGTGCATGATATCGAACATCTGACTTCATATTCATAATCAGGGGGAAAAATTGAGCAGGAAATGGGTATAACCCTGATTTTACAGCAACCGAAAAAAAAGTTTATTTTCTAAAATTTTTGAAAAAAAGAATGCGTCCGTGCCCCTAGGGCGATGCAGCAAACGCGCAGGCTATTGTTATTTTTGGGTGAGGTTTGTTGTTCAGTCCAAGGCCTTTGGGTCTTGGGCCTAAGTCTTCCCATGTGTTAAAATACCTATACTTAACCATATTTCAACACCATATCATACAAGACATTCCGCAAAACTCTCTCAAACACTTAGACAAATATCTCACTCAAACTTAAAGTGCCAAAACTCTTTCTGGATCTTAAGGAACTCACTCAAGCTTCATGTCTCCATTCTAGACTTCATCAAGGAATTCTCCAAAGTTAAGATACATGGGATTAAACCATTGGGTATTTTCACCTATGGTGCCCAAACTTCCTTTTTACCTAAATTACATGTTTCTAAGTTGATTTTACTAATTGGTCTTCTATTATGAGTTTGACAATGAAGTATGCTGGGGTTTTGTAAAATTGCGATTGTTTATGCATGTTTTGAGCCATGAATCTAAGATCTGTGATGTGTTTTGATGAGGAGTTTCAATGTATTTTGCAAGGTGGAATTACCAAGTGTTGGTGGGTTGATTTACTTCAAGATTTCTTGCAAGATTTCACTCTTTGACTGCATAGTATTACACTAGCATTATACACCTACCAAATGTTTGATAAAATGTACGGTTTATGGTTCTTGCGCTGATGATCCATTGCATGACCTTTGACTTGTATGACTGTATGACGATGAAAGGAAGGTATATATGAATTGATTTCATGAGAAGTATCTATAGTGTT
>JAPFFP010098856.1:0-19943 GCA_026153255.1 Solanum medicagineum | reverse complement strand
TTTAAATAGTATTTAGTCCATCAAATAGTAATAAAATAATAGTTATATTAATTACTCAAAATTGTTGAGAGGAGACAAAGATGCATGTATAGTCCAGTGGTGGCAAATGGACGAGTTGGGTCAAATTTGAGCGGGTTGAAAATGTGTCAATATAAAATGGACAATAATTCAATCCGCCCATATTTTAAATGGGTACAAAAAGGGTTTGGTAAGAAATAGATTTGATAAAATACTAGTTTACCCATATTTTAATGAGCAAATAGTACTCTACTTTAAAATTCAATATGAATAAATATTTTACTTTATTTTTGGATGCAGAATATTTAAATTATTTTATTTAATTGTATTTTGTATCATAAAACTAAATTCGACAGTCAATGCGAGATTCAACTTTTAAATTGGAATTTGGTCTCAATTCCAAATTAATCATGGGACCCAACTTCTAATAGGACCCGATATACAACTTTCAACTCGAAATTCAATCCCAACACTTGAACTGAGAGGGGGTCAAGTGTTAGGGTGGGATAAAAAAATAATGTTTCTAAAATTTGAATTTTTTTAAAAATTCAATTTTCAATTTTTCTCATATTAATTCATGCTTATAATCTTAATTTGTAGTGACTCATTCTATTGGGCTTTTTCACTGTAACAAGTTTTTCAATTGGATTTATAATTTTATAATAAAATTTGAAATTTTTATAAGAAAAAAGATTTTTTTAAAAAATTGATTTTCTTTGGAGGTAGAAGGATGGGAGTTGAGGACGCGACTTGTGGAGGGATTGTGGTATTTGGATGGAGTATGAATAGAATTGTAATTTGCAATTGGAGGAGAGTTTTGACAAATATTTTCCTACATTTTAGAGGTAGTTTATTTAAATTTATATTTTCAAAATATTTAAGTCAAGAAAACATAAAAAAAAAAAAATTGGACAACATAATTCATGAGTGAGAAAAAGTTAGAAACTTAACCCATTTGATTAAATCATAGTTTGCCCATATTTTATCCATGAATATATTTATATGGGTTGAATATGGATTTCAATCCATATTTTACCCATATAAAAAAGTCATTTACCAAAACTACTAAAATTTGGACAAATTGAATGGGTTACCAAAATATGTGTTCATTTTGCTGGATATACATGATTTTGGAATGCTTAACGTCCGTTGGAAATATATTCTTCCCAAGTACTAACTCCTGATTTAGTGGGAGCAAACATGATTTTGTTGATCAACTATTCTTCTATTTCCTGTCAGCTAAACAATAAAATATTATATTTAGCTTTTTAGCTAGTTGTCATATGTATTCCTTCGTTTTAAATTTCATTCATCACAACACACTTTTAAAGGAAAACATTGTTCCATTTGGATTTGATCAGAAATTGTCTTTGTACCATCTTACTTTTTATTTTTCACTTCTTTAGACGGTCCATCACTTAGGTGGAGTAAGGCATACATCTAACATGTGCAATCCAAAATTAAAATAGTTATACTGAAGATAATATATTGTAGATTGATATGTACCAATCTAATGTGTAGTTGCTCAAATTAAACGGGGGGCTCTCCATGTACTTTGTCGAGTCAGTAGACTCACAAATTGATACTACTTACAATCACCTAAGAAGACACCAATAGACATTAAAATTTTATCACATAAATTTTAGACCAAATCGTAAACTTATAATATGTTGACCTAGTCACAATTTCAGTAGATAAAATGAGATTAAAGTTTGATTAAAATTATACGACTTAAATAAAATTTAATTACATTTTGATTAATTTATTAAGATATATGATAAAAACTTTAATTGGCGACTCACCTCATAATCTCCCTTTATACATAATTGGGTTTGTGCATGAGCAAGGGTTAACAGAATACTAACTGATGGAGAATCAGGAGTTAACATCCTTCCAATTCACTCAATGAAAGAACTTGGAATCTCAAAATATTTGTTATAATTAATTGTTTGTTAAACCCATCAGATCAGTTAACTAAAAAACGGATTATTCCTTTGCTTTTGGAAGACCCAATCACATAATTTCAAAGACATTGTTTTATTTGCATTTTATTTTGGAACACAAGTTCAGGTAGCTAATTAGGACCATTTGACTGAGTCAATTTTGAAATTTCTAGCTTGGATCCTACATTCTTATTTTAGACTCTAATTTTGATCAATCTCTATTTTATATATTTTTGGTATCTAAAAAATTGTAGTAACATTGTGACTCTATTTTGATAGTATGATAGTGTCCGGAGGCTTACGAAAAGGAAAGGCTCCGGAGTTGTGATTTGAAGTGTGCGTGATCTTCTTTGAGGTAAGCTATTACTTTCCATTCCTTAGGTCGAGCTCGTAAATGCATATTGATTTGTGTGAAATTGGGATGTTTATTTAGTTGACAATGCTTATTTTGCTAGAAATTATGTTTATTTTAGGCTATTTTATCGAGGCTTTGGGACTGATAGCATATTTATTTTACTGTCTGAGATCATCCTTATAATAACTCAAAAGTTAAAAGGTCAGAACAAAAAAAAAAAAAGAAAAGTTCAAAATGACTGCTAGTGCAGAAACTACAAGCCGCTTTCACAGCCCGTAGACTATTTTAGGGGTCATGGTTGGGTTCATAGAAATGAACATCCAGAAATTGTATTTCTTCCATTCAGCAATAGGTTCAATAGTTGGACTCTACGGGTTGTGGATTTTTATGGTCCATAGAGGTCCTCATGAAGCAAATTCTCAAGATTTTTGTTTTTATTCATTTTTTACAGAAGCCTTCTACTACTCGTCAAATGTTCTACAGACCGTAAAGGGCGTCAGTAGAACCTGTTGGCAGTTATTTTTCAAAGTTATTTTGGACAAATCTCATCTTTTCAATATTGAAGCTATGCCATTTTGAGACTATTCCTAAAACCCGCAACTACCCACCCTACGAGTTTCTCCCATTCTTTTACAATTCATCCAATATAAAAATTGATTCTTTCTCTAAAATTCCTCTTGAGGATTTAACTTGTTCCTCAAGTTAAATTTTGATCTCTACTCAATTCATGAGGGTCTTATGTCAATTCTTCATGGGTCCTTTTTCATTGATTTTAGTTCATGTTATTCTTTAATATTATGCATGTTTCAAATTTAAATTGCATGATCTCAATTGATTTTTACATGGCCTCATCTAATATGCTATTTTCAAGTATGAATTTATGAATTTCATTATGAGTTCTTTCAATTATGATTCAATTGACATTGTTTTATATGATTATGCATGATTCCATTCAATTCATATGATTTAATGTTAATTACTTATGAACCCATACAATTTATTCTAATTTTCAATATAATTATGATCAGGACCTATCAAGGATTTCATCCATGATTTTATGAAGATGATGAACTAAAATCTTAAATAAGGATTCACAATGAAGAAAGAATGGATGTTGATGAAAGATTTTCTCACCTCATGATAAATTCATAATAATGAAAGGACAACTCTCACATTAGATGAATCAATATGAAAAGGAGTTATTATGTGATTATGACTTTATGAAAGATGGATTGGTAGTTAGATATTGTCTTTTCACATAATATAATTTAATGACTTATGATTTTATTTATTCTTGTTGAGGGTTCTTTTAGCACCGAGTGAACATTGGGAGAGAGGATCACCCGTTAGTAGAGGCATGAGACTATTATTATAAATCTCATTATCTCATAATCCTACTGAAAAATAGTCAAAAAGTGATGCAAAAAAGCAATGAAAAAGTGACGCAGACGGCTCCGTCGCTTTTTTAAAAGCGTCGGAAAAGCGATGGACAGCGTCGCAAAAAAGCGAAGCAGTCCGTTGCACAGAAATTTTTTTTAAACAAAGCGACGGACGACCGTCGCTTTACTTTTAAATTTATTTTGGGACGGATTGTGTCGCAAATTTAAAAAAATTAATATTTTTAAAATAAATAAAAATAAAAAAAGCGATGGACTTCCGTTGCTTTTCTGGGTTTTTAAAAAAAAAAAATTCAGAAAAGCGACAGACTAAGCGACGCCATCCAGTGCTTTTCTGCAATTTTCTGGACAACAAAAACCTGCAATTTTTGCTGCGCAGCTGCATTAAAATACAAAAAATAAAATCTTTCAAAATTGGTTCAATATACCAGTACAGCACAATCAACAACAGCTAAATCATTCAAAATAAGTCATAATAAGCACAATTAAACATAAAGAATATAGAAATTCATAATTTATAAAGTTTTAAATAGAGTCAAAGTTCAACAAAAATTTTAAATTGTCCAAAACTAAAACAGAAGGGAACTAAGGGCTGTTTTCAACAAAATCATCCGTACTCTCGTCGGAATCATCATGGGGTGAGGACCGTCGTCGGGCTAGGCTGAGCATTTGTTGCTTGAGTTCAGCATATTCATGGGCCCTTCGTGCTTCATATTTTGCCGATGCACGTGTAAGTTCTTCAACTTTTTGACTCATGATTACCATCTGAGTCACATCAATAGCCTCAGCTTGACGTGACGATCCAATGCCTTATAAATCATATTGGAGTCGTCATATGTTATTTTGGAAATCCATTCCATAAATACGACCTTTATTGCTCCCTCCTGCAACCTTTTCCATCAAAATTTGATTGGACAACTAAGGGGTTAACTCGACCGAATCTCCAAGCTCTTGTATATATCGCTCATAGTTACGCTACATATTAAAATAATAGTTAGACTCAATGTGTATATTAAAAGAAAAAGTTAGAATCAAAATAAATTATACTTAAAGTTATGTTAAATAACTTACGTAGGCTTGTTCGACCCTTTCCTCCACCCACTGATCCGGATCCGAGTTATTCTTCTTTTTCTTCATATAATACCTCCTAAAAACTTCATCACGTAAAGGAGGCCGTCCCAATTCCTTTTCCTATAATTTAAAATATAATTAATAAAAATATATTTTGTATAAATTAAATACTTTAATTAAGAATAATATATTAGTTTAAAGCTAAAACTTTAAAAATCTTACCAGCTCCCTCGTAACTAACGTTCAATGAGCCACCCTTTAGGCTTCCTCTAGCCTTTTTAGCTTGCTTGGACATAGCCTTAAATTTATCGGTATCCCAATACCGGAGCAAATCTTGATATACATACGGAGGTATGAAATAACTTTTTTCTCTATCATCCCTACTTTCTTCAGCCAATTAGATAGTCGGGTATTCATTTTTTTCTCAAAGGTGCTGGCAATGAAGGTGTTGTGCTTGGGATGCCAAGTACATAAAGTCTAGAAAAAAAGCAAAAGTGTTAAGAAATCCTAGTTAAGTAAGTAATACTCAAAATATTACGTAATATTATATATACCTTGAATTCATTAAAAGATCATCTGGTGATAAGGAATTTAGAACCGTTAAGGAAAGGGAATCGGATAATAATTGGTGAGTTATTACTTGGAATCTACCCCAAGAGGTGTATAGATCCGAGTATAACCTCCTAACACTCTCCTTAAGAGTATTCGCAGCCGGTCTCGAAGGATACCACCTGCGAGACACATAATAAACATGATATTAGTTCATCTATAATTTGTTAAGGTAGAAAAAATAAATTAATTAATATAAAAACTTACGATGCTCCATCATGCTCAATCATGACTCTCCCACGTCTGTCCCTCTGCCCAGGAGCTAAGTTAGGCAGAACCTATGCAGGCTCAAATGCAAAAGTAGAAGAAGGTGTGGATCATGATAGAACATGTGTGTGATGCTGAATTGGTAGTGTAGGATGCCGAGTCGGTAGTGTAGGGGAATTATCACTACTGGAAGAATATCTAAGTCTCATATTAGATAGGTGGGGAGACTGAGAAGTAGGAGATGCATCAGTAAGAGAAGGAGTAGTCGAAGGTATGGGTCGATGAAGTACTAGTGGCACTGTAGATTAAGGAGCGGTCTGATAATACAAAGGGAATCTCAGTTGTGCAGAAGAAGATGTGCCCCGTGGTCGACATAGCTGACTTTGGAAAGTTAGAGAATCCGTAGTCCTAGAAGACACAACATGACTAGCGCTTAGGGTACCCTGAACATCAGGTGCTAAAGAAATAAAGCCTATGATATCCTCAGAATCAATCGGCTGTCTCCTATGCTTCTTCTTTTTGTCCTACCAGAAGAAGTAATCCCAAGATGATCCTGAGATCTATCACCATCACGTGATGACATCTGAATATAAAATAACACAAGTATAAATATAAGAAAAAATCAAATGAAATTATTTTTGTATTAGCAAGATAAATCAAGTTATGTGGTAGTTATAATCTACCAGTCTATTTCTCCTCGCTTTTTTCATTAGTTTCTTCATCCTCCCATTTCGATTTCTTATTTGATTCATATTTATCATCCTCCCATTCCTCCTCGTGCAATAATTTATCATCTTCCTCCTTTGATAATTCATTATCTTCATCTACTTCTTCTTGAAAGTTTGACGCTATTAATTTATCATCAGACACCTTTTCCAGTATGTGTTGAGGATGTTCTAGTGTGGTCTTCAACTCAACATCAACTTGTTGTTGAACAAGTCTAGATTATTTTGGTATGCCACATCTTCAACATTCTCGATTTCAATTCTTCCTACTGGCTTTTTCTTAATGAAAACCTACTAATCAACTTATCTCTACACAATAGATATGGAGTGTAGTAGACCTACTTAGCATTTTGGACAATGATAAAAGGATCATATTTTCCATATTGTCTAGTGTGCTGAACTTCAATTATATTATGCTGTTGGTCCACCCTTGTGCCTCTATGTGATGGGTTAAACTACTTACACCGAAACAATACTATCTTCATTTTAGGTCAACCTGAATATCGAACTTCAATAATCTTCTGAATGGTACCATAATATTCAATAGTTTGGCCATTACTATTGACATCACTTTGAATGAACACACAACTATTATTGGTTTTCTTATATGCAGAAACTTCCTTAGTTTTAAACTTAAAACCATTAATAAAATATTTGTTCCTTGTCTGAATTTGAGATTCAGTCATAAGTGCGAGTTCTCTCACTAATGGTGAATGCTGATCAGTTGAGTATTCATGATAAACCTACAAATTGTATCCCAAATAATACAATTTAATCTTAAATAAATACATCATTCGTACTAATTCAATATGATTAGGCTTTCAAACTTACATAGTCCTTTAACCATTTGACAAACCTCGTGTATACGGCTTAATTTCCCTAGGTGTTTATGAACAATCTGATATTGATATGTACGTTCTTGTTAGTTAGTAAGTACTAATTATTATGTAATTTGATAATATAATTTATTTAACACTTATTCAAGATATCACTGAATTTCTAGATAATTAAGTAGAATATGGTTCATAGCCGATTGTCTTTTCCTAGTCGTGAAGCCCCTATTTCGACGCCTTTAAGATCCTCGGCCACTTTGATTAAAAATTAAAATCGGAGGAAATATCAAATTACTCTCACCTTCATCATTCCGATTTGGTCTATTTTGCCTGCATGCCACTTCATCCCCAAAGTAATAAGAATAAAAGTCACTGGTTTCTCTTCCGATATGAGCTTGAACAATTGATCCTTCGATCTTTCCCCTTTGTTTAATTGTCTTTTTGCAGCTTCCAATTTTTCTGTACATACCAATTTAAATATGTTAATCATGAAATTTATTATTTATATATTCAATATATTAATTAGTCATAAAAAATATTACCTTTCAAATGGATACATCTACCTTGTTTGAACAGGATCTCCAAGGCGGGCTTCTTGTACAAGATGAATCAGAAGATGCTCCATCACATCAAAGAAGCCAGGCAAAAAAATCTTCTCCAACTTTGTAGTAATGACAAGAATGTTTTCCTCCATCCTATCTAAACTACTTTCAAGCAATGTTCTAGAATATAGATCTTTAAAGAAAAGACTTATCTCTGTGACTGGCTTCCATATCTTCTCAAGAAGGTGGCTAAAAGGGATAGAAAACACAGTTTCCATGAACACATGACAATCATGACTTTTTATACCTATCAACTTCCCTTCATTCAAGTCTGCCCGCTTGCCCAAATTTAAAGCATATCCCTCTGGAATCCTTAAATTTTTAACCCACTCACATTTTCACGTTTCTCATCTAAGGTGAATGAAAAACTGGCTTTAGGATTAACAATTTTGCCATTTAGTAGTTCCTGCAGGCACAATTCTTTCCTCCTACAATATTCCTTTAAGTCCATCCTAGCTCTTGGGTTGTCTTTTGTCTTGCCTTTAATATCCATCACTGTGTTGAATAGGTTGTCAAAATAGTTTTTCTCAATATGCATCACATCAAGATTATGTCTTAGGAGATTATCCTTCCAATATGGAAACTCCCAGAATATGCTTTGTTTAGTCCAATTATGTTCAACACCGTATCCAAGAAGTCTAGCAGGTTGCAACTTTAAGTAGTTGAGAAACTCTCTCCCAAATTTGATGCCCTGTCAGTGATGGAAGTGGAGGATCCATTTCAATCCTGTTTTTTCTGAATGCATTCTTCATTTTTCTAAAGTCGTGGTCCATTGGAAAGAATTGACGATGTCAATCAAACCATGAATTTTTTCTGCCATGCTTTAGGGTGAAAACCTTACTACGTTCCATGCAATGAGAACGTGCAAGCTTTCCAGCAGTCATCCAACCAAATAACATACCATATGCAGGAAAATTGTCAACAGTCCACATTAAACAAGCACGCATAACAAAATTCTTTTTAGTTGATATGTCATAAGTCAATACACCTTCAAACCATAACTGTTTAAGCTCATCTACCAATGATTGTAGAAAGATATCAATATTCCTTTTTGGGTTACGTGGACCCGGAATAACACAGTTTAAAAATGTGAATGGACTTGTCATGAGCATTTTAGGAGGAAGATTATATAGAGTGAGAAATACGGGCCAACAAGAATAAGCCATGGAAGAATTTGAGAATGGTGTGAAACCATCTGCACACAGCCCCAATCTGACATTTCTAGGCTTTATAGCAAAGTCAGGATATATATTATCAAAATGCTTCCATGCTTCTCTGTAATATGGATGAGACAACACACCCGACGGCCTTCTGTATTGACGGTGCCATGTCATATGTGGCGCATACCTCATCAATGCATACAACCTCTTCAATCTAGGAATAATAGATAAATAATGCATCGCCTTAATTGGAATCATCTTTACGATCGGAGTCCTTTTATAACGAGCATGACCGTAAAACCTATAATTTTTCAACTCACTATCATTGTTGTAGTACCATATGCAGCCATTAACACAACAAACAATTTTATCATGTGACAATCCTAACTTGAAAATCAGTTTCTTTGCCTGATAGAATGTCTGGGTATGTTATAGTCAGGATTAAACAACTCAGCCAAAAGATCGACCATTGAGTCCATAGTCCCATTAGTAACATTTCAATCCGATTTAATGTTCATTAATCTAACAACAACAAACAAAGCAGAATGCCGACTCCCCTTACATAATGGTCGACTAGCCACTTCTAATTCTTCATAGAAGCATCTTGCTTCTTCATTAGGAGCTTCATTAAAAAACTGTTCAGCCTCCACCCTACCGAACTCCGAGAGCATCATTAATCATTTGATGAACTCTATCATGTCCAAACGTATCATATTGAAAATTATCATGTTCAAATCTAATTTTACCTTGTTCTACGATCATATTATATTTATCCATGGGCATCAAATTGTAAAACGCACCATCCACTCCATCTACTTCTCCATGATCCACGCATACAAAATATCTAGGCTTAAACCCATGACAATACAAATGCACCATAACTTCATCTGGACGAAAAAATTTCAGGCACTTACATGAACTGCAAGGATACCTAACCATTTGATTTCTCTTAAAAAGATCAAGTGTTATTGCATGATCAATGAAGCTTATAACACCATAAAAAATGTAGATTTCAACCCACCATCATTTTCATAATACATGTCATACATCCACAAACGGTGATCCATCTACAAAATATTCACTATCTTAATTAATTAGTTCAAGTATATATGTCGTTTTTAAGTATCATAATTAAAGTTCAAGTGCTAAATTTTACTTTATAATCCTAGAGTTAAAGTTACAAGTATAATTAGAGTTCAAGTATTTAAAAGTTAAGGATATATACAAATCAAAAGTTCCAGTAAAAATTGGAAAGTTTCACTTAATTCAAATAACTTAAACAAACCAAAGCAACAGTGCAAATTAATTTCAACATTTAAACCAAAGCAGAGCTAAAGTGTGAATTAATTCCAACAACAATCACAATATCACACACAAAAAAAAGGATAAGTATCAAGACTAGATGGACACAAATCAATTTTGCAAGAAAATCAATTGTGTCATCAATAGGATAAACTAGCGTTGTCACTTATACCAAACAAACTCATTATGACAATCCAAAAATAAGATAAGTGTCAACACTAGATGGACACAAATCAATTTTGCAAGAAAATCAATTTTTTCATCAATAGGATTAACTAGTGTTGTCACTTGTACCAAACAAACTCATTATGACAATCCAAAAATAAGATAAGTATCAACACTAGATGGACACAAATCAATTTTGTAAGAAAATTAATTTTATCATCAATAGGATCAACTAGTGTTGTCATTTATGCCAAATAAACTCAATATGACCAAAAAAAAAAAAGATAAGTGTCAACACAAGATAGACACAAATCGATCTTGCAAGAAAATCAATTTTGTCATCCACGGGATCAACTAGTGTTGTCACTTACGCCAAACAAAACTCATTATCACTATAGCAATACTCTAAAAAACTATGCAAATATTTATAAATGTACAATAATTAAAATTCTTATTGAAATAATACCTCGACTTTTGATTTTTAATTATGCTCGTGGTACTTCTATTTGTGGCGTCGACGAATATTGATAACCTAAAATTTCAGGTACAATTAAAGCACATTACATACAAGTACAAAGTTCAAGTTCCAACTTTAATCTAAGTTCAAGTTAAACACTACTAAAACCATAATCTTAACAAATCCTAAATTAAAGTTCAAGTTATACATTATATACAAGTATCACGACCTAAGCCTAGCGCTTAGACGCGACCGATGGATGGAGAACTCGAAGGAACCCCAAATAAGTCTCATAGCATATCATTACATATCCTTGGTCGCGGAAGCAATATAAAACAACATAAGAAACAATAATAAGGGGAAATTGGGACTAAGGGAAAAGGACTTATATTAAAATAGTTTGAATATCATAAATGAGTTAAAGCTCAAGCATAATACACATCTTATCCAACAACACCTCTAACATAGAACTTGGCGGGGGCCAAGACAAGCAACCGGGCTCACTCTCATAGTCAAAGCATACCAAAAGGAAAGATAGTCTTTAATACATATCATAGGAATGTAAACCAATGTCCCCAGTGTAGAGGACTTAGCAGCTAGCTTGAATGGATACCACTTGCAACGTGGGGGCAAATGATTGCCAAATGGAGCTCCGGTTCCTACATGGTAACATCATGTAGGCATAGAGTATGTGTTAGTACGTTTGAATGTACTAAGTATGTAGAATGCAATACAAAAAGAGATAGGCAACATAATCGATATGCATAAACATAGACAATGGGTAGCATATAACAATGTGATATGCATGAATGGATGCTTCTAGTAAAAATCATGCACTTATAGATCATAATACATATGTAAGGAGAGACCATCATCATAGACCAAGAAAAGTAGTGCTTGGAATCCAAGGCTTAATACCCCCCCGGTAGTGGTCGAGGTACCAACCCCTCAACATGGTTAATAGACTTCTCACCCTCCATCATATTGGTCAAGGTAGTAACCCCTCAACAGGGTTAACTGAATTCATCACCTTCCATCATAGTCATCAAGGTACTAACCCCTCAACATGGTTAATGGACTTGTCACCCTTCGTCATAGTGGTCAAGGTACTAACCCCTAAATATGGTTAATGGACTTCTCACCCTCCATCATAGTGGTCAAGGTACTAAGTCTCAATATGGTTATGGTCAACATGCAATACTATAGAGGCTCATCATGAAATTATCACACGTATATTATTCTTTCATCATCATAAAGTCATATATCTCATATGCCAAGCATTAGGCCTTCAACAAGCCAAGAATCATAATCGGGACATTTTATCAAACACTTGGCAAGTGTCTAATAGGGGTATAAGACCATGCAATTTAGAGATGAAATCATGTAAGTAAATCCATTATAAAATTATCAATCAACACCTTGAAACACCCTCAAGCAATATACATTAAAACCCTTCATCAAATTTCACATTAGATCTAAGATGTAGAGCTCAAAACATGCTAAAACAACCTTACTTTCATGAACTCAAATCACTGTGCAGTAAATTTCTTAATATACAAAACCCACATGCAAAATCAACTTTACATTATGCAATTTAAGTAGAAAGAGGATTGGGAACCATGTGGGAAAGGACCCAATGGTTGAAACCCACATACCTTAGCTTTGGAGAAGTTCTTGATGAAGATTGAAAATGGAGGCTTCAAGCTTGATGAAAATCCTTAGATCCGAAGATTTGGACACTTGATTTTGGAGTGAAATATTAGTATAAATAGTTTGAGAGAGTATTTTATCAACACAATGAAGAACTTAAGGGTTTTGGGACCTTGAATGAGGATAAAAATGTCAATCTAGAGCTTAGAAAGGGTGGGAAAGGACCAAAATAATCCTTCCTAAAAAGATATCTAACAACTATTATGGGCCCCGTTACGACCCGTAGGTAGCACTACGACTCGTAGGACCCCTCACATGACCCCTAGGCTCAATTTTGAAGTTTCTAGAAATTGCTACGAGCCTAACCTACGAGTCGTACCCCTACCTATGACTCATAACTGTGGGATCGTAGTGCAACTCTGCATTGGTAGTCTTCAGTAAAATGACCATAACTTTTGACTCCGAACTCTAAATGAGGTGAAACCAAGTGCATTGGAAAGCTGACTCAAAGGGCTTTCATTTGACATGACTTGGGCCACCCAGTTCGAAGTATGCTAAAAGTTATGCTAGTTTAAAGTTGACCCTTGCATAAACCATCACCCAAAATTCAACTCTTAGGGAAGTCTTGAACTCGCCTAGTTACTAGGAGTCTCCCATGAACCTAATACAACCCCAACCTAACCAAATGAGGCTTGAAACATGGATACAAAAGCATGGAGTTACGGGGTGTCACAATATCTCCCCCTTGGGAACATTCGTCCTCGAATGTGGAAGAACAAGGCTTGAAAGGCTTAAATTAGAACATGAAACTTCCAACCATAAGATCCATTGCATAGCTTACTAGTTGAAAATCATAATCTACTTAGAAGTCATGCTAAAATGTATTCAAATCATTCAAAACATTATTTTCAAAATCTCAACATAAGTGTAAAATCACCATGTATGTGCCAACTTAAACATGAATGCATATGAATGACATAGGGGCTGAAACATAAGACTTGGAATCATAGAAAGGACTTGACGTATTATAATAAGCTTGAATAGAATGAAATGAATATGAATATTGCTTCTCCATACCCACACCGGCTTCCCGAGAGACACATACAAATATACGACTCCTCTAAAGAGGGCATTGGCGAGTACCACATCATTATCATTCAACTTCCCCATCCACCCATCCATACCTCCATCGGGACCTTCTCCTAAGTCAACTTATCCTCCACATCACCCACAATCTGAAGGAGTGCTATAACACTAGAGGCACCAACACATCCCATCAACCTAGAAGCGTAAAGAACTGAACTAACCTAACTCCTATCCATAGGCAATCCCCAAATTTACGCAACCTTACCAACTTCCCTCTACACTTTATAAGGACTCACAATCCTCAACTCAATTGGCAACCTTAAATGTACCTAACCTACTTGGTATCATAACCACCATCTCCCCCTTGGGAGACAACCTCCATTCTATCATCTTCTCACCCAAAACATCCAACTCTAATAAAATGGAAATCAAGCCCTTGCTTAATCTAGATCTCTTAACCCAAGAAGATTTGGAATCCTCAAGAACACTATATTACCATTCTCAACTTCCTTCAACCTAATTCCCTATCTAGCCGATTGGTGGACTACACTAGTCTCCTCTTTGCCACCA
The DNA here is from genome assembly GCA_026153255.1 of Solanum medicagineum. Classification (NCBI taxonomy): domain Eukaryota; kingdom Viridiplantae; phylum Streptophyta; class Magnoliopsida; order Solanales; family Solanaceae; genus Solanum; species Solanum medicagineum. The sequence continues at coordinate 5,793 of JAPFFP010098856.1, read as the reverse complement.
TTTTCCACACATACTAGGCTACTTAGAGTACCAACCACAATACTAGCCATACTGAAAAAACTAATGCACACAAATATCATAATTCTTAGGGAGTCCTAACCACCGCCTTGTTATCCTCAACTCACACCTACCTTATTTAGCAAACAACTTCTCATTCTCCAAGACTTGCAACACTACCCCAAAAGATTCACAAGCTCTAAACAAATCTATGCCCCATTACTAGAGACCACCACCACATATCAAGTTAGGGTTTTAAGACCCTATTCTAGAGATCCATAAACATAGCCAATGAATAAATCAACCGAACAACCCCATCAATACTAATAATGCTCACTTGGGGACAAAGCTCAGGCCGAAGATCAACCTTAGTGAAGTGACTAACCCATTGAAGTTGATAAAAAAAGATCAACCATCCCCAACCATCATATTACAATCTTACGGGTTCTACACTCATTGGAAACATGCTATGCAAGTAGCCCAAACTACCCTAAGACCTCCAAAACATCAAGCTAAGTTCAACCAAGATCACAAGACAAGAATTCTATGCAATAAGAACATGGGGAAACGCTTATTGATCAATTGAACCTTAAGACAAAAATGGACCTACCTCTTTTGCTACCACTTGACAACCTCCCACTCAAAGACGGGAGTCGGAATCTAACTCTACAGGTCTTACCATCCATATACACACAATATACATGCAACTATTCCATCCCAAGTATAACATCAAATCCACTACATCAAATCCAACAAGACAAGGCAAGACCTAATGCAATATGAACATGGAACAATACCTATAAACTTTCCAACAATAATAGACTCAAAAAGGTAGGTAGACACCAAAGGTTCACATAACAACTCAGGGCACACAAGAAGCCCACTAGCCAACTAAAGTAATAATGAAAGGAATAGCGGAACCTGGATCCATCAAAATCAAAACCTTCAACTTACCTTCCTTTACCTCTCTTTTGAAGCTGCATGATCAACTAGAAGAGCAAAGAACATTCGTTAGAGGGGAAAACCCTATCTCACATCTAAAGCATGACATAGACCATGAAGAAGGGAAACATTTTCTAAAACGTCTCATAGCCTCCTACTCATAGTTGTGGTACACAACACAACCATGAATAAGACTCTAATTGAAGCGGTGTGTTGGACTCCTAGGATCTAACAACCTAGTGCTCTAATACCATCTTTGCCACGACCTAAACCTAAGGCCTAGATGTGACTGGCGGATGGGTAGCCTAAAGGAATCCCAAACAAGCCTCATATCATGTCATTACACATCCTTGGAAAGCTATATAAAATAACATAAGAAACAATATCAATGGGAAATTGAAACTAAGGGAAAAAGAATTATATTAAAATAGTTTGAATATCATAAGTGAGTCAAAGCTCAAGCATAATACACATCTTGTCCACAACACATCTAACATAGAACATAACGGGGGCCAAGACAAGCAACCGGGCTCACCCGCATAGTCAAAGCATACCAAAAGGAAAGAAAGTCTTTAATAGATAACATAGGAATGTCAACCAATGTCCCCAGAGTGTAGGACTCACCAACTAGCTTGAATGGATACCACTAGTCACATGGGCGAGGATGATTACCAAATAGAGCTCCGGTTTCCACATGGTAACATCATGTAAGTATAGATTATGCATTAGTACATTTAAATGTACTAAGTATGTAGGATGCAATGCAACAAGAGATAGGCAACATAATCAAAATGCATAAACATAGACAATGGATAGCATATAACAATATGATATGCATGAATGGATGCTTCTAATAAGAATCTTGCTTATGTAGATCATAATACATATGTTGGAGAGACCATCATCATAGACCAAGCAAAGTAGTTCTTGGAATCCAAGGCTTAACACCCCTTTGTATTGGTCGAGGTACCAACACCTCAACATGGTTAATGGACTTCTCACCCTCTATCATAGTGGTCAAGGTATTAACCGCTCAATATGGTTAATGGACTTCATCACTCTCTATCATAGTGGTCAAGGTTTAAGCTGTCACGACCCGAAATTTAGGCGTGATGGCACTCGTCTTATCCCACCAAGACAAGTCAGCCTATAACCAAACTATAACATTAAAAATGCAGAATTATAATAAAAATAAAAGTTCAATTACGGATAATAAGTCAACTTAATGAAAATTTCCTAAAATCTGGTTGTCATGTGCACAAGCTTCTAAATATAGAATTCTCGAATAAAATATATGTCTCAAATGGCTAGTTCTCAAATAGAACATAACATAATAATAGATTCATTGAAGGTCTGCTGAATACATAAGAAACTACCTTAAGAATAATCCAGAAGCTCGATCCTGTCATGAGAAAAGTCTGACAAGAGGGATCGGGCTCGCATCCTACAAAATGTAGCAAGGGGTGAGTACCAAACACATGGTACTCAGTAAATGGAACTAACTTAAAGTAAAATAATGAAGAACCAAGTAACTTCTTAACAACCAACCACATACCGCCAAACTACAAGCCTGCATTCAAAAAACAATCCCAGCACAATATATATATATATATATATATACCATATGTAGAAAATTACTAGAATGTAGGTATAATCATGACTTAGCATTAGGCCTCTAAGGATCACAATGTCAATCCTATTTTGCAATACAAGAATTCATAACCTCCACAATTACTCTATCCAAAAACTCTATGATCAAAGCCTATTATAGTATAATTCTCATTATCCCACTTTCAAGTCATTGGGGAAAATTCTACAATTTACCAAGTTCTCGCTAATTCATCAAGTGTTATTAAATCAATACCAAAACTAATCATGTAAAGACAGGAACAAGTTAAATGATATAATGAATAACCAATCTCAATAGCACTCCATATAATCATAACAAGCCAGAGCATTATAGGATGAAAATAAATGCCATGAGATGTAAATAATATTACTCAATGCAATGTCAAATAAAATGATGCATGTCTGTCCTACGATACACATCTGCTGATCATAAACATGCCTCAATCAGAACCAATGGGGGCCACACATGGAACATGTATCCGGCAGAACCATTTTCCTTCGGCAATTTTCATTTCATATCTAGTCGGAACCATTTTCCTTCGGCTTTTCATTTCTTTTTTCTTTTTTTTTTCACTAGCCGGAAAATTTCCATTCGGCTTTGCATTTATTTTCTTCGATCATCCAACAAACATAGTAAATGCATAATAATCACGTTCATGGAAATAAAATGTGCAAGATGCCCATACGAATCATACATCTCAAATCAAGAATGGGTAGCTCAATACCATAAATGTTGCAATATTCTCAATCTCAATACCATCGCAACTTTAACCACATTCATATCTAAAATAAGTATCACTTCAACATCAATAACAAATAATCACTATTTCACATAGAGTAAATCTCCAACATAAATTCACAAGTCAAATATCACCATAGGATAATTACCCAATTCAAAATATTTCAATCAAAACCTACATAAATCCATCTCTATCCCAAAATACTCAATTGTATACACATTGGAGAATACGAGGTTCAACATATTTAACACAAGGTTAGAAATGCACTTGTCTTGTATAGAGTCTCAAATCACATCAATTCCAAAGCTTTTCCCTTTCTATGACACACCAATTCACCAAAATCTATTCAAATATAGCATTATAATTATATAATGAATCTAATGACACTAAAATCAATTAATTTGGGTGAAAAGGGTAAAATGGTCCAAAAATTTTGTCGCCAGAAAATATCGATAGAGTCTGGAAATTTTTATATGAAAATGTTCCCCAAGTGATAAGGAATTCAACGGTGAAAACCAATTTAAAAAAGGAGCTAATATGAGGAAGAAATCGCATGTTAAAGTTTTTGAAATATATTAAAACGCAGCAGCAAGATCATGGATTTTACCTCAAATGATGCACTAAAAATCAATTTCTGAAACTCCCACGGTGTTCTTCTCGGAAAAATATACAATTTAGCCTTTTGAATCACTCAAATCCGATCAAAATTGAGAGAGAAATTATTGGTTGAATTTTGGGGAATACTCGCTTTCTTGGAGAAAATCCTCAATCTTCGTAGTTATTTTAAAGTGAAAGAACTTGGAGGATATTGATTGAAACAATTATATTTGATTCTTGAATTCTTGACTTAGACTCTTTAGAGTTTTTGATGAAGAACCATAATACTTGAAGAAAAAGAGTTAATAAATCCTTTCTTGGGATTCTTGAATTTGTTTTTTTGAAACCCTAGGTTATGATTTAAGATCCTATTAGAGATTCATGAATAGATGAAGAAATTCGGGTTGGGTAGATTGAAATTCATGAAGAATAACTTACCTTGAGGAGAAATCTTGGAAGCTAATCATAACTTGATGATTTTCTTGATAATTCTTGAGTGTTTATGTTTAGGAGAGAAAGAGAGGGTTTTGATCATGAAAACTGATGTTTTATATGTTTTAGGGACCATAAATAGACTCCGAAAGGTCTTAGGATAAAAATAACCTCAAATTATAAAGAAAAAACGTCAATAACTCATCCAGTGAGGGTCCGCGACACGCTCCGGGCGCGGACTTTCGGACAGCTCTGCACCTTTCCACTAAAATGGTCATAACTTTCTACTCCGAACTCCGATTAACGCAAAATTAGATGCGTTCCAAAGATAATTCGAATATCTTCGATTTGACATATTATGTGGGTCATCTAACTCATTGTAATTTAGGAGATATGGTCATTTAAAGTTGACCCTTCTATCAACTCATACGAAAACTTAGTTGCTAGAAATTCTTTGGATTTGGCTTGATGTAAAAGATCCCTTATGACCCTAAATCACATCTAATATACTTTAAATACTTCGGAACTGATCCTAGAATATATATACAACCTAAAAGTCACTGGTCCATCTACTTTTTATAAAATCTTATGTTAGAACTCAAATGGTAAGAAAGTTTTTAGCTAGCTTTGTACTAGAGGGTTCGTGTGACCTTCGATCTTCTCCAATTCTATTCCCACATTAAGACTTTGGCTTTAACACTTACACTCAATTAAGAATCATTAACTAAAATGCTATATCCTACGAAGAATGACTCAGTCTTAGCTTGAAAAATTTGGGGTGTTACATTATCTCCCCCTTGGGATCATTCGTCCTCAAATGATGAGTAAAGGTGGATATCAAGGCACGAATAGACTCAGAATTCATCTTGACACTCCCGTCAGTCAATCAAACTTTCGACTCCTCATCACTATCAACAATTCCTATTTAGACTCAAGAACAAACAACCCACTCAAGAAAAGATAATCAATTTAGTTAAGGGTAAGGACATTACCTCCAACATTCTCATTGTCAGGCACGAATAACAATCGAGACTCCTTGCAATACTCAATCAACCAATTTGGATAGTCACAAGTCACCCCGAGTAGAAAAATCGGTTCCAATCCAGAGTAATGATACTCTTTAAGACATTTTCACCATCAAGCACGAATGGAACGTTACAATGTAGTCGATTGCTAATCATTTGAACACCTCAACAATTAGTGTTTTGAACTCAGGAAGGAAGCCATCAACTCTAATAGGGAATGGGACCATCGATACATAATACTCTATGTACAATTTTCAAGCTTAGCACCTCAACTCGATTGTACTCCGTTTCATGGAACTCTACTCCCTCAACTTAGTCTTATAGCTTTTACACAAATTCCCATCTAACCACCTTCTCCTCTTCCATTCAAGCCTACTTCTAAGCTTCAAGGCGTTATTCCCTAGATGATCATACTCATACAAAGCAAATCC
>JAPFFP010098837.1:0-19945 GCA_026153255.1 Solanum medicagineum | reverse complement strand
TAAAACATACACTCCAATTATAATCAAGCATCGCGAACTTACTTAATTTAAATTACACCATATTCGCCATAACTTTTCCAATTAAACGATTAACTTTGACTAATTAATTTACGGGGTCTAACAAATTCTTAGCTCGTAAAGTCACTCAAGGCGAAGACAATGATAATGAAGATATGGCTTATTCGGCCAGAAGATTCCACAAGCTAGTGAGGAGAAATGGTGGATTCACGAAGAAAGGAGGTCTCATCTGATCTATTAATGATGTTGACGTGTGTCATAAATATGGTAAACTAGGTCATTTTACCAGAGACTGTTCCATGCACAAAATACAGTACAAGGAGTATGTCAAGGCTGAAAATGAGAAAGATAAGAAAAGGGATCAGGTCCCTAAAAAATTCAAGAGGAGAGCTGCTGCATATCAAATTGGGAAAAGAGCTCTGGCTGCTTAGGGTGACACATCTGGTGAATCCGATGGATCTGAGCATCTGGTGGATGCTTCATTGTTGTCTATAAAGGATGATGAGGATGTCTTTGCTTCCTTATTCTCCCTGATAGCAAAAATTGAAGATGGCTCTGATGAAGAAGATGTGGCCATGATGGCTCAATGAGATGATGAAGAGGTAACTCTACTTGATCTCAAAGATAATCTAAATGCTTACTCCATCAAGAAATTAAAGAAACTGGCTAGTATCTTGATTGATTCTCTGTGTGAACGAACTACTGAAAAGGATTTTCTACATAATAATATAGATAGTTTTCAAGATGAGAAAACTATTTTAGTTGCTCAACTATCAGAAATGGAAGAAAAAATTGCACCGTTGGAAGTTGAAAATGCTAATCTTAAGACAAGTTTAAAGAGAACTTTAGAAACAGATATCAAGCTTAAAGGTAGGGTGTAGCTAGAACTTGGAGAAAGCTTGCAAAAGATTTGAAATGGAGCTGGCATTATCATTCGATAGAAACTTGCAATTGGAAAGGGACCTGGTGTAAGTTTATGCCACTAGGAGTTTTAGCTTTTAAGTTTTGGCCATAGTTTGATCTTGATCAATATTCTTGGTAAATGTGTTTGACTTAAAATTTTATCAGCTTGGTTAGTAGTGAAATGTCGAGTTTGATCTAGAATGACTTTTCTTGCTGTTTCTAAGGCCTTAGGTTTCATCTTGAGCCTTTTTTTTTGTTTTTGTAGAATTTGGCTTAAATGATGCTTAGGCGTGGGACACAGTTGCTAGGCGTGGGACTTGGTTCGACCAGATTACAACCACTGCATTCAATTTTTAAGGAATACTCCGCCTCAGTCAATAAATATTTCTATCCAAACAAAGAATGGATCAAGTATTTAAGCAAGACTATTAGAATCAAAGAATGGGCACCAACAGTTTGGAGGGATAAGTTAGTATCAAAATCGTCATCACAGAAAAACCCAAATCCTAATCTCTCCAAAGAAAACTTATAAAAAAAGGCTCGAAAAGTCTTATTAAATCTCAATACTGATAGAAAATTAAAACAGATGATGGAATTATTAGAAACTACTTTGTTTCATGAATCCAACAATGGAGATATATCGAATCCACAAAGGATAACACTAGCATACCTTCTCAATTAAAAGAAGAGCCTGCACTTCATAACAATTTAGTGACAATAAAATATAAAGGTGGACCTCGCAGGAATCTATACCAAATTCCATGCCACAAGAAGACAATCTACATCAAAAAACATGCCACAAAAGGACAAAGGTCAACACACCATACACACCTCTTGCCCACTTGGCAAGAGGTGGTATATACAACATATTCACAATAATTCCCCTTAATTGTCCATGTAAAAAAAATTTCTAGGTATCTTTAATACATATTATTGGCTGCCTTTTAAAAACCTTACCAGGAAAACCCAATGGTATAAAACCTTGGTTAGAAAAAAAGAGTATAATGCGTATTCTACTCCCTCTGTTAAAGGCCACGATCCAAGCGGTGGAGTCTTCGCATTCCAATCTTGTGTACTATCTTCTCAAGATTTGAGGCTAACAAAGATTTGGTGAATAAATTTGTTGGATTATCACTTGAACGTATTTGTTGTACGTCAATATCACATTTTTCTGGAGATCACGTGTGAAGAACAATTTTGGTGAAATGTGCTTCGTTCTATCTCCTTTTATGAAGCTTTCTTTTAATTGAGCTATTCACGCAGCGTTGTCTTCAAATATGACCGTGGGTACTTTGACATCTTTATTCAGTCCACATTTTTATTTTGATAGAATGTATCATTGATCTCAACCACACACATTCTCTACTTGCTTCATGAAATGCTATTATCTCAGCATGATTTGAAGAAGTGGCAACAACGGACTGCTTCGTAGATCGCTATGAAATAGCAGTTCTTCTATATGTGAATAGATACCCTATTTGAAATTGAGCTTTATGTGGATCTGATAAATAATCTACATCTGCATAACCAATGAGATTTGTACAACCTTTGTTAGGATAAAACAGACACATATCGTAGTTCCCTTTATGTGTCACATAATATGTTTGATGTCATTCCAATGTCTTCGTGTTGGGGAAGAACTATATCTTGCTAGTAAATTAACAGAAAATATTATATCTGGCCTAGTTGCATTTGCAAGATACATAAGTACACCAATGACACTAAGATATGGTACTTTAGTACCAAGAGGTTCTTCATTCTCTTCTAGAGGTAGGAAGGGATCTTTATTCACTTCAAGTGATCGAACAACCTTTGGAGTGCTTAATGGATGCGCTTTGTCCATATAAAATCGTTTTAAGATTTCCTCAATATAGGTAGATTGATGAACAAAAATCCCGTCTGCTAAATGTTCAATTTGCAGACCTAGACAGTTTTGTCTTTCCAAGATCTTCCATCTCAAATTCTTTCTTTAGAGATTTTATCGCCTTTTGGACCTCTTCAGGGGTTCTAATGAGATTAATGTTATCAACATAAATGATGAGTTTAACATATCCTGATTTTGTCTTCTTAATAAAGACACAAGGACAAATAACATCATTTATATAGCCTTCACTAATCAAGTACTCACTAAGACAATTATACCACATACATCCTGATTGTTTCAAATCATACAATGATCTTCGCAATTTAATTGAGAACATCTCCCGAGATTTAGAATTATATGCATTAGGCAATTTGAATCCTTCAGGAATATAGATAAATTTCTTTTCTGATGGTTCATGTTTGTCGATATGTTATTATTTCTCTAATTTTTGTATATAAATAAAGTAAAGGCTTTGTTTAATAGTAATGTTTACTTCACTTTGTTTTTGAAAAAAATATGGATATGCCTCAAATTTTCTTTTGTATCAATGATCAATCGTGAGGATATTTGTGTAACTGATAGTGGAACAACTCACGCTATTTTCAAAGACGAGAACAACCTCATCTCTACGACATGCATCTTCTGGACATGTGCAGAGAAGGAGTATCGATGCTCCTGTTAAGAGGTACGAGAGGTTGGTTTTAGGAGCTATATGGAGGGGTAGAGGTAGAATGAAAAAGTACTGGGGGGAGGTGATCAGACATGATATGGCAGAACTTGATCTCACTGAGGATATGACCCTAGATAGAAAGAAGTGGAAGTCGCCAATTAGAGTAGTAGGTTAATTGGTTGGTAGGGTTAGGTGGTTATCTAGTCATGGGGTATAGTAGGGTAGAGGAGTAGTAGTGTTTTATAACATATGTTGTCATTATTTGTTGTTTATGTGTTAATTGTATCATATTTACGTATTGTCATGTGCTTTTGGTTATTAGTCATTTTTTTGTTGTTCCCTTTCTTTTACTTTTTGTCATATCTAGTTTATTCCGCTTATAGATTTTTTAGACGAGGGTTCCCAGGAAACAGCTTCTCTACTTCTATGAGGTAGTGGTAAGGTCTGCATACATTCTATCCTCTCCAGACCCCACTTGTGGGATTCCACTGGGTATGTTGTTGTTGTTGCTTAGAAGAAAAGCAAATGTTACTACAATCTCTGGTAATTCAAAATTGATTGAAGGCTTCGGAAGAGACACTATATTTCTGCCTAAGGGGAAAAAAACTTGTTATAGAAGATGCAACTTTCTCTTCAAAATCCCCAAGAAACTTGTTAAGTTTCAAAGATATTCGCCAAAATGGATATCATGTCGAGACACTAAACGAAAAGAATACTGAATATCTTTGTATAACCCAGAGTGTCTCAGGCCAAAACCATATTTTGGAGAAATTATCAACTTTATCTTCTGGCCTATATTATGCAGAAATTAGTGCAATTGAAGGACATTCAATCGTAAACCAAAAGTTTACTGATCCAAAAATGTTTGTGCTATGGCATGATCAAGTAGGTCATCTCAGATCAATAATGATGAGACGAATCCTTGAAAATTCAACTGGGCATCCAATAAAGAACCTGAAGATTCTATTAATAATGAATTTCCACATGTTGCTTGCTATCAAGGTAAGTTAATTGCTAGACCATCACCCCTGAAGGTTGGCATCAAGTCCCCTAGTTTTCTAGAACATATACATGCAGATATATGTGGGCCTATCCCTCCACCCAGTGGATCATTCAAATATTTTATGGTCCTAATAGATGCATCCTCAAGATGGTCTCATGTGTGCCTCTTATTATTTTGCAACTTGGCATTTGCGAAGTTATTGGCGCAAATAATAAGGTTAAGGGCGCGATTCCCAGATCATCCAATTAAATCTATTCGTCTGGCACCTCTTGCCAAGTGGCCAAGAGGTGTGTGTGGTGTGTATGTAATTGTCCATATACCATGTGTCACTTCTAGCCATAGCAACTTGGCAAAGGGGGACATTTGGTTGTTATATCAATATGGCTATAAATAACCTATGTAAATCGAAATAACATGTGGTGAAAATTTTGGAAAAAGCCAAGAAAGGAAATATTCCCAACTTTACATTTTTTTATATTTTGTAATTTTTCTCTCCGCATTTCTTTTAATATTATTTTTATAACACGAGAAATATTTTCAACTTTACATCTTTTTTATATTTTGTAATTTTCCTCTCCACATTTATTTAATATTATTTTTATAACACGTTATCAGCACGAAGTTCTGCTCATTTCAAGCAATGTTAGACAGGTAAAAAGGTAAAAAATTTATTTTTGTAAAAATGTCTAATATTACTAAATTTGAATTTGTTGCCTTGCATATATCGGGCAAAGACTATTCATCATAGACACTAGATGCCAAAATTCATCTGGATACGATGGGTCTCGTAGACACCATCAAAGAAAATAACAAAGCATCCAGTTAAGACCGTGCTAAGGCCATGATATTTCCCCGCCATCATATTGACGAGAGATTAAAAATGCAACATCTTAGTTGAATCATAGTATGGAACAATCTAAAAGATAGATATGACCACCAGAAGTTGGTCATCCTTCCACAGGCGCGTCATAATTGACTTAATTTAAGGATGATGGACTTTAAAAATATAATTGAATATAATTTTGCTATGTATAGAATTATATCCCAGTTAAACTATGTGGAGAAAATGTCACCGAACATGATAAGCTTGAGAAAATGTATTCCACATTCCCTCCTACAAATATGCTCCTGCAGCAGCAGTATCCGGGGAATGGGCTGTAAAAAATATTCTGAATTATATTCGCATCTTCTCATTGCTGAACAATATAACGACCTCTTGATGAAAAATTATGAGAGTCAACCCATTGTTTCTATGCCACTCCCTGAAGTGAATCAGGCAAATTATAACCAATAAGAAAAAGTTTGTGGCCCCAGTTATGGTCTTGGCCGTGGTTGTAGAAGAAATTATAATCATGATGGTCGTCATGCATCAAGGAATGATCAGCAGTATAAAAACGAAGGGTGAAAAGCAAGAGGTTGTGCAAAAGAAAAATTCAGAAAGTATATGCCATAGATGCGGAGGAATGGGGCACTGGTCACGTACTTGTCGATTATCCTTTGGTTCTACTCTATCGGGCATACTTTAAAAAGAGGCTTCATAAAAGGAGATAAAACAAAACACATTTCACCAAAATTTTTCTTCACACATGATCTCCAGAAAAATGGTGATATTGACAAACAACAAATACGTTCAAGTGATAATCCACCAGATTTATTCACCAAATCTTTGTTAGCCTCAAATCTTGAGAAGATAGTACACAAGATTGGAATGCGAAGACTCCACCACTTGGATCATGGCCTTTAACAGGGGGAGTAGAATACACGTTGTACTCATTTTTCCTTAACCAAGATTTTATCCCATTGGGTTTTCCTGGCAAGGTTTTTAATGAGGCAATCAGTAATGTGTATTAAGGATACACATTTCACCAAAAATTTTCTTCACACATGATCTCCAGAAAAATGGTGATATTGACGTATAACAAATACGTTCAAGTCATAATCCAGCAAATTTATTCACCAAATCTTTGCCAGCCTTAACTCTTGAGAAGATAGTATACAAGATTGGAATGGAATGCGAAGACTCCACCGCTTGGATTGTGGCCTTTAACCGGAGGGGGGGAAAGTAGAATACGCATTGTACTCTTTTTTCCTTAACTAAGGTTTTATCCTATTGGGTTTTCTGGTAAGATTTCTAATGAGGCAGCCAATAATGCATATTAAGGATACCTAGAATTTTTTTTTACATGGACAATTAAGGGGGAGTATTGTGAATATGTGTATATACCACCTCTTGCCAAGTCACCAAGAGGTATGTATGGTGTGTATGTACTTGTCCGCATACCGCGCCACTTCTAGCCAAAGAAACCTAGCAAAGAGGGACATTTGGCTATCATATCAATATGACTACAAATAGCCTATGTAAATAGAAATAAAATGTAGTGGAAATTTTGAAAAAAGCCAAGAAAGGAAATATTCCCAACTTTACATCTTTTTATATTTTGTAATTTTCCTCTTCGCATTTCTTTTCATTTAGTATATCGACATGATATCCATTTCAGCGGATAGCTTTGAAACTTAATAAGTATCTTGGAGATTTCGAAGAGAAAAGTGCATCTTCTATAACAATTTTCGTCTCCTTAGGCAAAAATATAGTAGCTTTTCCAGAGCCTTCAATCAATTTTGAATTATCAGAGATTGTAGTAACATTTGCTTTTATTCTAAGCAAGTACAAAAAACATTTCTTGTATTTGAAAATGGGGTGAGTTTTTCCACTATCAATTATACAAATATCCTCATGGTTGATCATTGATCCAAACAAAATTTGAGGCATATTCATATTTTCTTAAAAAAACAATGAAGTGAACATTACTATTAAATAAAGCCATTACTTACTTTATTTATGTGCAGAAATTAGAGGAATATTAACATACCGACAAACGTGAACCAACAGAAAAGAAATTTATCTAGATTACAGAAGGCCCATCAGTGATTATTTTTCCTTCTGGGAGATCAAAAAAGTCAACTACATCCAAATGCATGGGCTCAATAATATCTTTAGACATAAAATTTGCCTTTGCATTATTACTCGTCTTAAGTATGGGTTCAACACTATCTTCAGAGATAAAGTTTGTCTCTGCATTAGTATCGCCCCTTTTCAAGGATACCTGATAGACTGAACCAGATGCTAGGGTAATCAACAGGTACATGGACAATGTCTCATTCCTTCGCATCTATGGCATATACTTTTTGAATTTTTCTTTTGCACAACCTCCTACTTTTCACCCTTCTGTTGGTACTGCTTACCATTCTTTAGTGCATGACAACCATCATGATTATAATTTCTTCTACAACCACGGCCACAACCATGATTGGGACCATGATCTTTTCTCGCTGGTTATATTTTGTCTGATTCACTTCACGGAGTGACATAGAACCAACGGGTCGACTCTGATGATTTTTCATCAATAGGTCGTTATGTTGTTCAGCAATGAGAAGGTGCGAAAGTAATTAAGAATATTTTTTAAAGTCCATTCCTCGATATTTCTACTGCAGGAGCATATTTGCGGGAGGGAATGTGGAATATGTTTTCTCAAGCTTATCATGTTTGGTGACATTTTCTCCACATAAGTTTAACTGAGATATAATTCTATACATAGAAAAATTATATTCAGTTATACTTTTAAAGTCCACCAGCCTTAAATTAAGCCAATCATGACACGACCGTGGAAGGATGACCAACTTCAAGTGGTCATATCTATCTTTTAGAGTGTTCCACAGTATGAGGAGATCTTTTAGAGTAAGATATTACATTTTTAATTCATCGTCAAGATGATGGCAGAGAAATTTCATGGCCTTGGCACGGTCTTGACTGGATGCCTTGTTATTTTCTTTGATGGTGTCTACGAGACCCATTACATCTAGATGAATTTTGACGTCTAGTGCCCATGATGAATAGTCTTTGCCCGATATATCTAGGGCAACAAATTCAAGTTTAGTAATATTAGACATTTTTAAAAAAATAAATTTTTTACCTTTTTACTAGTCTAACATAGCTTGAAATGGGCAGAGCTTCGTGTTGATAACATGTTATTAAACTAATATTAAAAGAAATGCGGAGTGAAAAATTACAAAATATAGAAAGATGTAAAGTTGGGTATATTTCCTTTCTTGGCTTTTTCCAATTTTTCTACTACATTTTATTTCTATTTACATAGGCTATATATAGTCTTATTGATATGATAGCCAAATGTCCGCCTTCGCCAGGTTGCTTTGGCTAGAAGTGACGCATAGTATATGGACAATTATATACACACCTCTTGGCCACTTGGCAAGAGGTGGTATATACACATATTCACAATAGTTGGAATTTTTTCTCAAACCTTTGTAAATTTAGAAGAAAGTTGTTTTGTTTTTTTAAAGAATAATTATTTGTTAGTATCAGATGTTAAGAGTGTGAGATTATTTAAAGTGGTATGTCTATGTTAGAAAATGCACTTGTCATCTGTTGCACTCATTAACTATTATATACTTTGTTCATGAAATTACCAAGCCTTCAGTACCTGTCTTTTACTTTCCTTATTTGGTTAAGTCATATCAAAACCTTTGCGATTATTGTAAAGTTTCAAATAATTTCTTTCTACTGGTTGTCTTACATCGCCTGTCCGGCTAAAGGTCATCTTTTTTCTAGTGATAGGGTTGTGTTATAAATGAGTTTTGATGATCTAACAAATTGGTGGACCAGGTAGAAGGACCTGGTTCCATGTGTAATCTCTGTCAAGGACAGAATGGGGAACAACTGTAAAAGCTGACACCACCTACTGCGGTTGGTAAACACATCAGAGGAATGAACAACTTTTAGCCAATGGGAGTGAACTAGGTTATTTCGTCCATAATTTATCATGCTCGCTTGACAAGAAATAACCAAGGTTTTCACATACACGATTTTCACAAAAAAAAGGTGCATTCCTCATCTCAAGCAAGAACAACTCACAACAACTGGAAGGGACCTGATGGAGAAATCTGATGAAAACATGTCGTCAGTGTCTTGAGTGAGTTACGTGTTGATGTGGTTACATTATAAGATTTATTCGTGGGTTATAAAGGAACTTAAATCATTGTTGTTTTGCAACTGAGTCTCTTCAAGGTTATGACTAGAGTTAGCTTCAAATGTGTCACGACCTGGTCCCAATCATGATGGCGCTTGTAGTCCCAACTACAAGCAAGCTAATTCCCAACCCAAGGGTACTTGTCCTAGCTCTCTAGTCCAAACCAAATCGATGCAATAACAATACATATACGTTGAAACCTTCTCAGAACCTGGAAGTCAACTGTACAAACCTACAATAGACATAAGGATACATCGTATACATATATCAATAATCATAATAATATAAAAAACCAGGAGTGCACCTAGAAGTACCAAACTCTAATGTACAAGGCTGGTGCCTGGATGCAAAAGAGGACCATCAACATGAAGGAGACTGTGAAAACGCCAAAGCAATTAGTGCTCACCAAAAGTCTCCAAAGTACTCCCGAAGTTCCCCTACTCAACTATCATGACCCGTACCTAGACCTGCACCATGGGGAGATACAGAAGTAGGGGTAAGTACAAGAAAAGGCACCCTGTAGGCATCATCGGTCGACCGAGAGAAATAGCGAACATAATTAAAGTCCAAATATATATTACTACAACATTGTAGCAAAAAAAACTCCAATCAAGGCATAGGCATGTATGGGAACACTCAAACCATAACAGAACTAATCAAAGTGAAGAACAATGATAACTTGAACCAACCAAGTACTGAACATCGATACCGACGGACGAAGACTGTGTAGGACAATACCATAACTACCCTCAACTGAGGTATAGTGTTGTACGTGGGTGCAAGGCCCTAGTATCTATGCATGTATGCCAACTGCGCCCCCAAATGTCCAGAAGGTACACCCCCGCACAATAATCATGCCGACAGATAATCACAAAATTCCTCAGAACAATCATAGAATCCCAAAGAACCATTACAAAGCCTAGCTCTCTACATCATAAGAGCAAGGGTTAGCTTTATGTGGGTGCAAGACCGTAGTATCTAAGCCTGAATGCTCCCTGAGCCCCCATAAGCCCAGGTGGTACACCCACACACAATCAGGGTGTGAATAGGTGAGTGGATCCATGGGTAAGTATCACGGGCCCTACCCAATAGTCATAAGTCAACCGGGTCCTCGACCCTGTGACGACACATGGCATCCAATCCATCAGAAGTAGTGTCACACGGGGACTCTAACCCCTGGCTCTTCCGACCTAGCCGGTCAGGCAGTCAGCCAAGGCTAAGTGGTCTGACAATAAATGTAACGATGGGACGTATCCCACACAGGAGAAAGAATCCCCCTATCATAAACAATAGTATCTCAACATTGGACTATCAATCATGGGGCAGACACAAAATATCAATCATGGGGTCCTCGACCCAATACTCAGTCGGCGGTCAGTCCTCAGAATCTCCATCCGCCACTTGGCATCACAGTCGCGACCACAGAGACACAAGTCCACGAGGAGCATCACCCAGGACCCAGACTCTACAGAAGTGACCACTGGTGCTCAACGGTGATGGGGAACGTTATATGGGATGAGATGTATCAATTCAATCGCTCACTCAACCATTCTTTTCGGATCAGAACTCCAAAGGTATATCGTGCCCAGAGTGAGCGTAGGCAACGATAATTGCATCGTACCCAAAGTGTGAACGTAGGCGACGAGGTTCTCAACCTAAGTATCCCACAATCTCAATCCAACCAAAATAATCACAATCACCACCTCTCTTAGATACAGATACCCCAGGATCGAATGGAAAGGACCAGTACACAATGACTATTAGCAGTACATCAGAGAGTATATACATCACAAAACATCATAGAGCCATGCCTATATAAGGCCAAGTATACCACAACCTCATCAATCCCCAGTGCCCAGAGAAACCATGGACAATCACGGTACATCATAGGTATCCCGGACAACCAGACTCTGCAAAGTTATGTTTATACCATAATCAGACCATACTATGGCATATAATTAATGCATGATCTCCTAGTCAGCATGTCTTTGTAGCGACAGGTAATGCGCAATCATACCGGTGCAAGTCAAGTTAGTACGCATGGCTTCCCCAGACATAACTCATATTAGGCCCTTACTAGGCCCCTTTCTGTGTAAACCAACTCATAGGGCAGCGTCGGTATAACCTAAGCTACGCCCAAAAAGCTAGATAATCAGAGGGGTGACACCCACCAAGATCATATCGTAGCTTAGCAACCACAAAGAATATAACCTAATCCAACCATGTGCTGACCCACCGAAAATATGCCCCTCTTAACTAGATGCCTATTCCCAAGACAAACCAATATAACTAGGGTCTCACCGTAGATCACCCCGAATTCCTGTAAGATATGACCTATACCTTACTAACAGGGTTGCACTCCCACATCTAACCCATCAGTGGCTTAGTGTCAACGCAACTCGTATTATAAGTTACAAGGATCCTTCCGGGTTACAACGATTACCATCCCCAAAACATGGTGTATCTCTATTCACTAAGCAGTGGAGCAAGTATAGAACAGATAACAGCGGTATACAGGATCATATAAACCACAGGGCAATATAGAATCATGTTTAATTAGGGGATCTACCAAAAGTACTCAATAAAGACATGGATAATCGTAGCCACATCATGCATATACATATCAACCGGATATACATACTAGATTCAGCACACAGGGTAGCATGTAATCATAGGTCCCTCTCAATAACTAGAATATTCTGATAGCCTCATACCACACACATATACAAGCAAGAGTCAAGCTCAGCGTACATACCTGTCAAATGTTTACAGCTCTAACCAACCTAAGAACTCAGGTAATATAATAGCTACAATCAACACAACCCTTAATACAACAACTACCATCCCATAACATTATATATAAACAACACACCAATCACATCCAGCCATATACAACATATACTCCACAACTCACTCCATAAACAGTACATTTCTACATATTACAACTCAAATATGCAAACATCTTAGCTCAGTTTAGGGTGTAGAGAAAGCCTAGCCTACCTGGCATCCGACGTATCTTGCTCCAAGTCAATCCAATCAAGATTTTTCCACTCCGAATCACTTCCTGATGCTGCTTAACTGTTAAAACATAAGTCCCAATATCATTACGGCTAATTTGGTTGTAAAATCTCAGGAAACGGGTGAAATTACATCAATTAAGAATAAATTGGGAAAAATCGGGGTCCACACTCAAAAAATAAAACCAATCCTCGTAAAATAATCTCCATATCACCCTGAGTCCATAGCTAGAAATTTGGTCCAAAACGGACCCCAAAAGACCAAGAAAAGGCCCAAAGACGAGGTTAAAAGAACTTTATTTGGAAAACATTCTTTACAAACTTTCTCGGTCAAACTTCTCAAAAATCGAACAAAATCAGTGAACACCCAAGATACCACAGTATCCATCATGGAATGTAGAACAATTTAGACATAACTCTTACTTAATTTCTTTAACAAATGACCGAGATATTGCAATGTAAAGTTTTCACTCAGTCCCGATATATCAACGGAGAAAAAGCAAAAATTTACCAAAAAATTACGTGTCAAATTCCTAATCTGACTTCACCACGACATTCCTTGCAAAAAATGAAATTACATAGCTTTTTGAATCACTCAAATCAAATGAAACTGAGTTCGGAATCACGATGCGAAGTTGAAAGGAAATATATATATATATATATATATATGCACACATACATATATATAGGAAATGGGGCTGGCTGACACGTCTCTGACATGTGGCAGACTAGAGCACCACATGTCAGCCCCCAAAACCTACCACTTGGCGCCTACAATAAAGTGAGGGTCCCACTCATTTGTACGCAACTTTTAACGGAAAGCCCTCTGGGGGTCAAATCACATCCGGATGTCCCTGGTATCAAGAGAAGGATCGCCCTAGACCCAAATTGATGTTTTGGAGCTAACTGTGCTATCACAATTCTCATCCATGGCACGATTCCTAAGAGCATTGAGTGGGTCAACTATTCATTAGTTTCGGCGACCAAATTTGTAATCCACAATATAATTGCACTGGACTTACTCCAAGCCTAATTCGACCGTTCCTGAGCTAATGAAATCGTCAGAATTCCATTCTTAGGTCGTTTACTACGACTTTATCTTAAAACTCATTTTACGAATATAACTTCCTGGTTAACTCAAAAAATCCATATAACTCCCGAATAAGGTGACCAATAATCATCCCAATAGACCCCAGGTCACTACACACATACTCATATTAACATAATAGCAACAAAACCATATAAATGACCCGAAGGGTCATTACAATATCCCCTACTAATAAGACTTTCGTCCGCGAAAGTACGAACACAGGCATACCTGTAGGCTCCAATTCACACCACGAGTATATAAGTTACAAGCATGTTCCATATTTCTATACTAATCTAGTACTACCCTTGCTATCCAGAAATCGCACCACCTGTCTATATATAACAGCGAGTCGGTGTGACAATTCCACCAGGAAGTCTCAAGAATTCACTATCCATCCCATCCGGTTAATCAGCTGACAAGTCACAAAGATCGATCGGCTAGCCATACTTGTCCTTACTACATAACCAGATGTTCGTATGATCATGGTTGTTATAACTGTACTCGTGGTTTACATGTACGACTTTTACTCTTTACTTGCTTCTTTATACAAGCGATTCCCACAATCAACCACCAATGGCCCACAGGCTTACCAATAACTGCGAATAATAGCTAATACCCTCTTATTCACACGCAAGGCCAAAACCCCCTTCCCTTGCTGTCCAATCCACCTAGCATTGCCACTACCACTCACCAATGCAAAAAATAGCCAACAGGCCACCAACTTGAATGGTTCTCTAGACTTTCCTTCGTACCCAAACATTAATATCACAGTTCTCATGACATGGTCCTCAATGGTTATTACCATTCAGCCCCTATTCTATAGCGTTTAACAATCAATTTGTGGAAAGAACCGCAACAACAACCATCAGTGCTTACAAGTCACCAAATTCATGCTATGCAGTATAGTAGTCAACCAACAACCATAATCAACCACTCACAATGGCCACACTATATCATGGTACAACCCCCCAGAATTTCCACTACCAAGCCTCCCTTAACAATGCCCAGGCATCATCTAAGTCAATGAAACCATATTGGAGTACATGTAACTCATATGGAATACACCGGCACATCATCAATACGCAAAAAATACAATGTATAGTAGAACAAGCTAGAGGTAGGGCCAACTCAAATACAACCGGTACAACACGTTTCGAAACCTCTATAGGGCGAACATATCGAGCCCAAGCTCACCTCGCCTTCTGATCTGCATGACTTTTCTCATGGGTGGGACACCCACAAAACCGCTCTGTCCCCAAATCTCAAACTGTACAAATCGGCGTCCATGGCCGGCATAACCCCGAGCACTGACTCGGACCTGTCCTCAATCTATCTCGCAAACTCTGGACCTTGGCTAAGGCACCCTATAACATGTCTATACCATTCTTGTAGGGCTTTGTAGGCTCAAACCAGCCAACTAGAGTATGAAATCCACAACCACAATATAGAAACAAGTCGGTCTGTTCCCAGGGTAATATCAAGACAGAGTTCATTTGCCAATATCACTCGACCCGCATATCACAAATCCTGCAGAGTCATCATACCTAAATCCCTCACTAATAAAAAGGACCTTCCATTACCTCAATAGCTGACCCGGGATAAAAGAAGCTTGGAACACATACTCAAACAAGTGATGGGCAGAGCAACGCACCCAACACTATATAACCATAACCCAAGTACCAGGCAATCTAGCAAAATGATCAACATTCCCACTGTTGAGCATAGGCAAAAATTTGGACAACACAGTATCAGTTGGCTAACAATCATAACAAGTCTCCAGGGCGGAGTGACCAGCAACTCAGCTGATAACGCAAAAATATTCAATAAAACAATAAACAATCCAACTAAGCCTCCAGGCATAACATCCGTCTGGCAATTCGGTGACCACAGAATTAGAAGAACCGTATATTAACAAAATTACCACAGAAATTCAAGGCCATAGAGGCACAAGGTGTACCCAAGGGAATCACTGACAGTCGGCCTCTCAAATACAGTGTACACCAGTATTAGTCTACCCACTCTAGGAGGCAAGCATCAAAATGGTGATATGTTTAAATCACATGGTTTGTCTTACCTTTAGCCACCAATAGGGAATAATCGCAACATAGGTGACAACTACTCAAATCCCCCAGGTAACATACTCATCAACATCAGAAAACCCAACAACCGAACCAGTAGGTAAATAATTGAATACGGATATCTGAAAGGCACCAAACCTCAACCTTACCTCAATCTCAACTTATCTCGCCTTCAAGATCTCTATCAAGAGTGCTCACAGCTCATATAACCTTTAACCAGTCGCTGACATATGAATATACGTATCCCAGAACTCCATCCCTAATAATATATCTCATAGCAGAATACATAGCCACTATTAATCAAGTACTAATCACAAAGCCTATCATTGAGGACCTGCTACACTCTCACTGCTTGTAAGCTTCCTTATCCAGCTGCTATAACTCGAGGGCATTTAGCCTCTGCTCAACGGGCTCTAGGGGCTGCTCCCTATTTGGGACTGACGATGCGGCACTTCCCCTGCTCATAGTCTAGCCTCTACCTGACATCAATGCAGAGGGATGAACGAAGCAAAATTCTCATAAATGAAAGAACCATTGACAATACGCACAACCAGAATCAATAACATAGGAAAGTTCCTAAACATCTCGTAGCCCCTGGAGATAAACATGAGGGTAGAGGAGTAGCATAGGTCATTATCCTTACATGTAGGCATGAGATAATGAATAGTACATAAGGGTAGAAAGATAGCATAGGTCATAACCCCTAAATGTAAGCATGAGATAATACATTACAATGAATCGCATATAAGGGTGAGGCATACCACGTAGTCATAACCCTTTCATATGAGTATAAGATATTGCATAACATCAAATCGTACATGAGGGTAAGGTATACAACATAGTTCATAACCCTTTATGTAGAAATTGGCCTTGTACTAGAGGGTAAGGCATATAACATAGTTCATAACCCCTTCTGGTAGGCCTCACAATTCACAAGAGCATAAACCTTAGCATAAGAACTCAACAACTTATCAACAATCGAGACTTGTAAAAATCATACAATAGGTCATAGGAAAACTTGAGATTTCCTGTCAAGACATTTTTTCAAACAAGTGGTGGGCATATGTGGACACATGTTCAAATCATGCAAAATGCAAGAGTATGGATCATGAAATAGTGAAATCAATGCATCTTAAAGTCATGTAAATCAGTCCACCAATACCATGGTAAAACCTCATCATGGCTATCATGCAAATCATATCAAAACTTCACAATAACTTATAGATTTCATAGCTTGAATCATGTATAGTCTCAATAGGCAAGATTAATTCATAGTATAAACTTAAAATAGATATTCATTCATAATCAACAATATTTTGTAAAACCCCAACATATTTCATGCTCATACTTCATAATAATAGATACTCACAAGTAATACAACTTGAAAACATGTAACTTTCATAAAAAGAAGATTGGGCTCCATGTTGAAAGGACCTAATGAATAAAACTCACATACCTTAAACTTGATTTTTCTTGTTGTAGACTTGAAGGAGACTTGAAGCTTGAATGGAGTTCTTGAGATCCCAAATTAAGCTTGACGCACTTGAATTTGGATGGAAATTTTGATAAAATGGTTGAGAGATTTTAGAGAGGGTTTTTGAGTGATATGGAGTTGAAAAATTGATAAGTATGGGATATTTCACGAAATTAGCATGGGGCTATAACCCCAATTACTTAGGCCAAAATAGGAAAATTACGGAAGTGATAACACTGCTCTACGACAGGTCCGCATCGTGGAGCCATCGTGTACCCTCTCTATTCCCAAAAATTTTGCAAAAATCATTTTTCGCTACGGGTCTTCTAAAATATGGGTTATACTCATTTCCCACTCAATTTTTCCCCCGATCAAGAATATGATGTCAGATTTTTAATATCACGCACAAATTTTGAGATATATGAAAATTACGATTATGGGTGTTTTCGAAGCACATTTTTTGGGCGTTTTTTAATATCTCCCCCTTGGGAATGTTCGTCTCCAAATGTCAAAGAAACATATATAAGAGAAGTAATCAGGAAGATTTCAACTCGACATAAATGCAACAATTATACTTAAACATCATTTTCAAAAAGATCTCAACATGAATGCCAAAAATCACCATAAACTTGTTATCATAAACATGAATACATGCAACATGATATAAGGGCTGAAACTTAGGACTTGAAATCATGGATAGGACTTAATTTGTTATCTTAAGCTTGAATAGAATAAAGAGATACGGATATCGTTTCTTCAAGTCTACTCTGGTTCCCCAAGTGACGCTTCCAACTTGTTAATTCCTCCAAAGAACCTTGATTGATGCTACATCTTTGTCCCTCAACCTTTTCGCTTGTCTATCTGATATCTCCACCGGGACCTCCTCATAGGTCAACTCATCCTTCACAACACCCACAACCTCAAGGAGTTCTATATCACTTGGGTCACCAACACATCTCCTCAACATAGGTACATGAAAGACCAGATGAAACATTTCTATATCTATAGGCAACTCCAACTCATAGGCAACCCTACCAATTCTTCCCAAAACTCTTTAAGGACCCACAAACCTTGGGCTCAATTTATCCAAACCGGACTATGCCCTTCATGGATGACTTGTGACTGGAACCGATGACCTTTTAGTCACATGACAACAACTTTACCAATTACTCCAAGGCTCCCTTCAGTTCCAGTTATTAAAACTTTAATTATGACCACAAATTAGATCAACAAAAGTGCACACACACATACAAATAATATGAAAACATACAAATTGATTATATTCATATTAAATTTCATAGTAACTATAAAGAATAATATTGCGTAATGTTACAAAAATATAGACATACAAATTATATGATATTATATTCTTAACTCTTAGTAAAAGAAAGCTAGAATATCTTTTCTTAAATATGAAATGCATTCGTTCTATGCTTCAAAAATTTTTTGTTCCTTATATTTCTTTACACTTTCTCTGAGGATGAGTTCTTCAAATTGCATGATCTATCAAAAGACAAGTATAAAAACTTCATGTAAGGTTATTAATAACACTCCTAATAACTATTATCTTCTTTTTCCTTTTTCGCAAAATCAAAGATTGACTATAATGAAATATAAACTTTGTTTCTATTCTCACAATCAAATAAAAAGAAAAATTCTAGACATAAAGTTATTTGTTTTGTATTTTGCACCTTAAGTTATTGACTTTTTGCACATTGATTCATGGATAAAACCACCAACATCTTTTAGTTTCACTTTTTATACTAATAGTATCCACCTAATATGAATAACTCAATATCATTAAAATATTTTGAGATACAAATCAATTATATCATCTTAAATTTTAAATAATAAAAAAACCACTATCTCTTATTTAATTTAGTAGTTGATTATATGTCATGTAAAGCTTTTTATATTGTCTATTTGTGAAATTTCACTACATACTTTTCTAACTAACGAATGATTTTTCTTTATATACACCTGTTAGTTTCACAACCAATAATGAAAAAGAAGTCGGCATAATATATATTTTTTATTAAAAAAATATTATTACTGAATATTGATTCTTAAGTTTATTGATTGAGGTAATTTGCAAGTGGAAAAACATCTATCCTCTTGAGAAAATTACTTACTACCAAATTTATATAACTTTTCTACCTTACATTAATCTCATAAGCTCATAATTATTATTGAATACTATTACTTCTATTTTTAACTTTTTGGTTCATTTTTGTTTTGACCTACTTCATCTTGCATCTTTAAAAAGGTTAAGTAAAGATGAATAAATTGTCTCTCAAAATAAAAACATATATAGAAATTATATCAAGAAAATATTTAAGTTAAAAAAAATTGTGCCAAAAAGATTGTAACTAAGTGCTTTTACAATATTTTAAAATTTTATATGATTAACTATAATAAGGATGATGGATAGAGTTATTAGAAAATAATACATTAATATTTTTTTCTTTTTATTAAACTTTTGTTATTATGAAATAACATGATTTATAAAAGATAGAGGATTCTTATCAGAATGATGAAATAATCAGTAAAACGCCACTTGTTATACTTATAACATGATTTGGTCGAATATTGTTAGACCCCGTATTTCTTTAAATTAAGGATAATTACCCAATTGGAAATTTTGTTGTGGATGTCGTGTAATTTGAACTTAAGTACATTTTTGGTGCATGATTAGAGTATCAAGTGAATTTGGTGTGCATAATTAAGTTTGAGTCGAAAGTCCTCGATTGGATCAAAATAGAAAAGTTTGGGACCTAATTGAT
>JAPFFP010098817.1:0-19947 GCA_026153255.1 Solanum medicagineum | reverse complement strand
GACAATCTCCGGGCTCACCCTCATATTTATAAGTTTCCAACATAATAAGAGTCAACACAGAGCATAAATTCAAAGAAGCATGTCCTAGGTGTTGAGGACTCATCAACTTGCTTTGGGAGTTAGTACTAGCCACGTGGAAGAACAAGATGGTCAAGTGGAGCTCCGGTTCCTACATGATAACATCACATAGCTATAGAGTATGATTTTGTATGTTTGAATGTACTAAGTATGTATGATTTAATGCATCAATAGATAGACAACATAGGCAAAATGCATAATCATAAGCAACGGATAGCATAATAAGAATATAACATGTATGAATGATGCTTGAAGTAAAACATGCTTATATAGAACATTTTACATGTGTAGGAAGATACCATCATCATAAACCAAGCAACTTAGTACTTGGGATCTAGGGTAAACCACCCCTTAGAGGTGTTTGAGGTATCAATCGCTCAACTTGGTTAATGGGTTTGCCACCCCCCATCAAGGTGTTTGAGGTATCAACCCCTCAGCTTGCTTAATGGGTTTACCACCTCCCATCAAGATGTTTGAGGTATCAACCCCTGAACTTGGTTAATGGGTTTTTACAACCTCTCATCAAGGTGTTTGAGGTATAAACCCCTCAACTTGGTAAATGGGTTTTTACCACCTCCCATCAAGGTGTTTGAGGTTATCAACCCCTAAACTTGGTTATGGCCAACATGCAAATTCTTCATAACTCAGATTTTCTTTAATGTGGACATCATGCGAGGGAATTTGGAACTTAGATCAACTATGAATTTCCTCAACATCAATACACAGAAGACCAAATTTATCAATCACACCTCCTTGGGCAGATCTAACTCATATGGCACTTTTCCCACTCTTCTCACTACCACACAAGGTCCCACTTATCTGGGGCTCAATATCTCTTTCTTACCAAAACAGATCACTGATGTGTTGCCAAAACACAACACTTTGTATGCTTAAAACATGGAACTTTGTATGTTTTTAATGAGATGTTAGTTGGTTTTATGTGTTTTTGTGTTTATATTTTCAGGTTTACAGGTTGACCTTGATTTTGGGGAAAATTACAGAAGTTGGTGATTTTTGCTATTATACGTGACCCTTTACTTGCCTTGATCATTCCATCGGCCACTCGGTTTCGTGAACAATTCCAGTGAGGGGCTGTCTTCTGAAGTTTATTCTATGAACATGTAGAAGAGCCACAAAAGGTTTTACAAGTCGTAAAAGATGGTTCTTGCCCTGAGGATCAAAGATTAGGACTTTCTGAAGTTTCTTTATATGTAAACCCTTTACGAGTTGTAAACCACTTTATGAGTCGGAGTGGGGTGTCTGGAATGGAAGTCCGAGTTCCCAACAGGTGAGTACAAGACCCCAATTACGGGCCATGGGATGTAATACGACCTGTAAACACATTTCGTATGGCGTGCTAGCCAGTTCTCCTATTTTGTTTAGGAACTATATTTTACTTATTATAAATAGATTTTTAGGTTAATTTTCAAAAGATTTCACCTAATAATCACTTAACTCAGTATTTAGAGAGAGAAAATTGTAAGATCATATTGGAGGGTCTGAAAGAACCCTTGTGTTTGAATTTCATCTTTAAGCTTGTGATTCTTACTGAAGTTAGATTTGCTTGTTCTTTATTCTATTGTGTAAGTGTTCAATTATGTCTTCTAAATTCATAATTCTTGCATCTACACAGAGCATGAGTAGCTAAATCCACTAATAGGGTTGTGGAACCATGAAGAACAAACAAAGTAAAACCAGATAATTCATAACTCTTGTAAGGTGTATATGCATATATTAATTAACACTCTTCATTTGACATATTTTCTAGTGGTGGCCAACATTAGCACACACCTAGTGTTACTAACTTGACTAAGGTTGTAATGAATATAAAAAGAGATTAATTAACAAGATTCGATTGATGTGTTCTCGTCTAATCAACCATACTAGACCAAGGGGAGGTTGTATTAGGACTAATAGATAAGGGTTAGTAATACACACTACACAGATGTACCTAGTCACATAGTGATATTGAACTCTCACCTTTCACCAAAGGGCTTGGTGATCAAAACTTACCGTCATGCATGATATACACTAGAAAGGAATTATGTTATCCGACAATACTGAGTTTGGAAATCATGGGGAACACAGTACCCTACTTTCTCTCCATGTTGACTTTTTTCTTATGATAGTTAGTTTAGTTATATTCTTTATTGATTATAGCAACCACCCCCCCTCTTTGGAGAAGTAAGTTGGTTAACAACACAAATTACAATCAGTGAATTCTCTTAAGTCAACGTATTCTCTATGGGTTCGACCCTAGCCTTTGTTAGGTTCTATTTATTGAAAGCGACCACTTTATCCTCTAAAAAGAAGGTGTAACATGGACGACATCAATCACACCTTCCATCGGAGATACCATCAAGTAGTCCTAATCACCATCTTCGAACTCAAGTTTTGTTTTTCCCACATTAGAGTAGAAGTATTGTCGGCTTTGAACTATTTACAATTTTTCCCTTATGCTTTTAATTTTCTACATAGCATTCATCACCAAGTCTAGTCCTATTAATGCCACCTCACTGGCTTTGAACCACCTGATGGGCAATCTATACCGTCTACGATACAACACCGAAATTGGTACCATCGACAAATGTTCTACCTAATTCCCCATAAATTCCAACATGTAAGATCCCAACATTTCTTTCAACATCTGCATAGTCCTTTTGGCTTGTCTATTGGTTTGAGGATGAAATGTAGTACCCAACTTCACCCTATTCCCAAGTCTTCCTTGAAAAGACTTCCAAACATGAGAAGTGAATTGAACTCTATGATCTGATATGATGGAAAATGGAATTTGATGCAACCTCACTAACTCCTGGATATATAGAAGTGGGCATAGTCCTTCTCACTGAATGTCATCTTGACTAGTACGAAATGACCTAACTTTGTCATGCGGTCAACTATTACCCATATGGAGTCAAAACTTTTTTTGGTCTTTAGCAAACCTATTACGAAGTCCATGTTGATCTATTTCCACTTCCAAGTAGTAATATCATTATCTTAATCTTGTGTAAGGCCAACCAGCCTTAGGTGTTCAACCTTGCATTGTTGGCAATTTGCCAACTCAAACGCAAATTGAGAGCTGTCCTTCATCATTCCATACCACCAATAAATCTCCCTCAAGTCTCTATACATCTTTGTAGTGCCGGGATGAATGGAATATGAAGAGTTATGGGCTTCTTGCACGATCCACTTTTTCAACTCGCTCTCATTGGGCACACACAACCTCCTTTGATATCGGGGAGTACACTATCTCCCTCTTGTCTGAAGACTTCTATGTTTCAACCTTTTACTAACGTTTTCAACTTAACAAATGTGGGATCAAGGTCTTGCTTAGCCTTAACCTCTTCAACTAAATAAGATGCAGATCCATGAAGAACCATTGCACCACTGCTTTCGGGCTCACTCAATTTCTCTCCTAGTCTAGCCAACCTATGAATATCTTTGGCTATTTCCCTTTTCCATCACCTTCAATATGAGACACATAATAATGGAAACTCTACTAAAGGTGTCAACTACCACTTTCGCTCTTTGGGGGTTATACTTCAGACTTATGCCATAATCTTTGACTAGCTTTAACAACCTTTGTTGCCTCAAATTGGGATCTTTTTCTGTGAACATATGTTGAAGACTCTTATGGTTGATGAAAACAACCACATTAAATCTATACAAGTAATGTCGCCAAGCATTAAGCCATACACCACTACCACAATCTCAAGCTCATGAGTTGGGTAATCTTGCTCGTGCACTATCAATTGCCTTGAAGCATAGGCAATCAATTCACCATTTTGCATTAGCTCCCAACTCAACCCAGTCCTTGATGCATCACAAGACATGACAAACCCATCAATCCCTTCTAGTAATGTCAATATTGGGGCTGAAGTCAATTGATCATTCAATGTTTGGAAACACCTCTAACATTCATCCGTCTGCACAAGCTTAGCATTCTTTTGAGTCAACTTTGTATTTGGAGATGAAATAGTGGATAATTCATGCACTGACCTTCTATATTATCCGATTAGGCCCAAGAAACTCCTTATGTTAGTAGTAGTCAATGGACTTGGCTAGTTTCTCACTACTTTAGTCTTCTAAGGATCAACCTTGATGCCCTCTCAAGTTACCATATACCCAAGGAAGGAAACCTCATCTAGGCCAAATTTGCATTTTTCAAACTTTACACAATGATTCTGCTCCATTAGGGTTTGTAATGCTACCCTCAAGAGTTCCATATGTTCTTGCTTACCTCGGGAGTAAATAAGAATGTCATCAATAAATAACACAACGAACATGTCGAGGTAGGGCTTGAACACCCTATTCATGAGGGTCGTATATATTATTTGTGCATTAGTGAGTCCAAAGGACATCACCACTAACTTGAAGTAACCATACCAAGTTTGGAATATCATCTTAGGAACGTCACTATCTCATGCCCTCAATTGGTCATAACTAGGTCTCAAGTCAACTTTGAAATGAGTAGCCCCTAGAAATTGATCAAACAAATCAGCTATTCTGGGAAAGGGATACATATTATTGATGGTGAGCTTATTAAGTTGCTGATAGTCAATGCACATGCGAAGCGACCTATCTATCTTCCTTAAAAAAAAAACTTGGGCACCCCATGGAGATCGACTAGGTCTGATGAAATCCTTCTCCAACAAATTCCTCAATTTCTCTTTTAACTCCTTCAACTATATAGCAGCAATTCTACATGGAAGGATTGAGATGGACTGTGTATTGGGTAAGAGGTCCATACAAAAATCTATTTCCCTTTCTGGAGGAATACCTAGTAACACCTTCGGAAAGAAACCAAGGAACTGATTTACAATGGGAACTGACTCAAGAGAAGGAACTTT
Organism: Solanum medicagineum; assembly: GCA_026153255.1. Taxonomy (NCBI): domain Eukaryota; kingdom Viridiplantae; phylum Streptophyta; class Magnoliopsida; order Solanales; family Solanaceae; genus Solanum; species Solanum medicagineum. Next base: position 15,019 of record JAPFFP010098817.1, on the reverse strand, counting down.
GGATGATACATCTTTGACCCTCAGTGAATGGTAAATACACCACTTGGAGATCATTTTGAAGGCCTCTATAAATGAACTGAATCGAACCCTACAGGAATAGTTACTGCCCTCCCATTAAAGAATTGTCTCATTAAAGTTAATGTAAGCATAGGAATCATGCAACCAATCCATTTTAAGAATCCCATCGGAGTCTACCATGGAAAGCTCAACTAAGTTATATGGAATCACTTTATGCAAGATGGAAATGGGATAACTTCTACAGACTCTTCTGGCTATGTAGAACTCACCTACGGGGTTACTCACCTCATATGACTCATGGAGGACTTCGGGACATGCACGAAACTTTAAACAAAGAATGGGTTTACAAAAGATAAATTTGCTCTTGGATCTAAAAGTGAGTATGAATCGTAATAAAAAAATCTTAACATGTCGATGACTATAGTCGGAGCTTCTTCGACCTCTTGGCGACCATGACGTACATTGAGCTAGTTGGTCGTTTAGGTTCCTTAACCTTGACCCCTTTGACCTTAGAGCCTTATACCTCCACTCCTATAATCCTTAGCATGGTGGCCGAGCTTCCCACAGGTGAAGCAAGGATTGGACCCAGCTAGACATTCTCCTTTGAGGTGCTTCCTGCACTTAGGGCAATTCAAACTTTGGGGCTTAGGAGCCACCACTTCGTCCTTCCGGGAAGGAGGTGTTTTGGTGGATCTTTGCCCTCTTTTGTTCTGACTACCTTGAAGTTTGTAACCACTGCCCCTTTGGTGAGAGTAACTACCACCTTCAACTCGAGCTCTCTTTGACTCCTTGCCCTTTCATAAAACTTCTTCTCTCTAATTAGCTCCATATACATCATCAAGCAGGAAATGTCCATCTCATTGACCAACATGTACATCTTGCATTGTATAGAGACCAACTCAAAGATTCAAGAAATAAACTTTCTCATTGGAGCAAGTATCCACACTTGTTCATTGGCCTAAAGGAGGACCTTGAAGGTCAACTTACATACTTGATCTCAGAGACTTATCTTTGTTTAAGGGTAGCAACCTTATTACCTTGAGCTAAAATTTATCATATCGTTATCATTCGAGGACGAACGATCCCAAGAGGGCGATATTGTGACACCCAGTGAAAAGACCAAAATATCCCTAGAAATAACTATGCGCATAACACGACTTCCCATTCTTCGTTCACAAATCAAGACCAAATCTATGATCAGCGCGAAAAATTGAGTGGGAAAATGGTCTCGACTCGACAGTAGAGCAACCGAGGTAAATTAAAATTTTTACTAATTAATTCTGGGCAGTGAGGTTTCTATGCCCACCGCGCGACGCGCCTAGGATGCAGAGCCACACTTAGGAATTTTCTTCAAATTTTGACGGGAAAAGAATTTTGCGAAAAAAGGCGAAATACATATGTTTGCGCCCCTGGCGCGATGCAGACAGTATATGCAAGTTGTGATTTTCTTCTTTTATTTTAAGGAAGGGTAATTCCGATATTTTTCCACCTTCCTAAAGATTTAATTGGTCGATTTTCACCCAATCTATTCCTAGAAGATGCAAAAATTCTTATTCCCCAATGTTAGAGAGTTCCAAGAAACTAAGCGTAAACTCTAGGGCAAGGCCAAAGCTTTCAAGAATTCTTCCCAAGTTCTTCCAAGAACTCATTCCTCAGGTATGTAAGGCTATCCAAAAATTATCCTGTCTACATTTATTATCTTTACCTATATATCTTTACCCAAGATTCATGCTTTTGAGTTTGAGACTAAAATTTCTTCCCTAACTAGTTAAGCTCTTCAAATTTCTAGTTCATAAAGATTTTCTTGGTAGAAATCATGGCCATTACTAATTTATTTACTAAATTAAGCTATTGAATCAAGAATCAAAGATATGTCACATTTTTGAAAACTTTGTCTGTATTTCTTAAAAAACTATTTGTTCACAGTTGAAGCTAAGTTTACGAAATACATAAAAGCTCATGTGTTTGGAACATATCTGGTTAATAAAGAGCATGCTAAAATACCTTGCATTTTGATCAGTCTTTCAAAAAAAGAAGAGAGTCAAGTTTGGGAAAAGTTAAGAGAAAGTTAAGTTGGGCTATGTCCTAAAGAGAAGAAAGTAATACATTTGAGCAAGAATATTCTTTTAAGTACGAGCATATAACTAATAATTTTGGGAGTAAGATTGAGCACCGATATGAGTGAGAGTCATAATAATAATTTGAAATCATAAACTATGTAGTCACCGTAGGATAGGATTGTACAAGTTACAACTCCTCACATGCCATTGAGATGGCCCAGTTTTGTGATGGATCTACTCCTCTAGGTTTCATCCCCTACAACGGAAAAGTACGACACAACTCTGTCAGCGTGGGAAAGATGCTGTCTCACCACAAAGCTCATAGTGGTGGTTGTCGGTTAGAGAAACACCCCAGGTTAAAGTAAGATATGTTTTACATATAAGTTTTGAACATGTTATTTTAGCATGTTGTTGACAACACACAAAGTACTTATTATTATGATACTTCATTCTGAGATATGTTTTATGTATTTGAAAAATATTGCAATATCCTGAGTTTTGTTTTGACCAATTTACATACCGTATATTCCACGTACAGATGTCCTTAGGACCTGCATGATTTTATGATGCAAACATAGGTAACAGAGTCCATAAGTAGCAGTTTCGTTGAGGACCAGACATCTTCCAATTATTAGTGAGGCCTTTTGTCAGTCATAGGCTTAGAGTTATTCATGTTTTCCCTTTTTAGAATTATATTTAGCTTGGGTTACTTTGGGGCCTATTTCGATAGTTAATCAGATTATTCCAGATAGAGGATCTATAGACTATGTGTCAAGTACTTCAGTCCTTATTTAATTGACTTAGTGTTAAGTTGTTTCCGATTTCCGTTTATTCAGATAGTCTGATAGCCTTAGCATGTTATTTTAAAGCCTTCTATGATTATTTAATTCTTCCACTGAGTAAGTAGCCAGGCCAAGTTGTTTTCTTGGAACTAACAATGGTTTTGAGTGCCAATTACGTCTAAGGTGCAGGCTCAGGGCGTGACATCATATCAACCCTCAGATCTGCAACAATAAAAGTAGCGTACTTGGATAAATTTGTAAATTTGAGGGCATACTCCACCACACACATGGTCCATTGCTTAAGGTTGATAAAATCTTTGACCTTTGCCTCCCTAAGATCAATTGGGAATAACAGGTCAAAGAAAGCACACTTGGACTCTTCCAATCCGATAGGACCCGCTTCATAGCCGCTATCGTCCACCTATTATTCATAACAAATCATGTCAACCCTTTTGAGTTGGTAGGCAAATAATTTTGCTTTCTCCTCCGATGGAATGCGCATCAGCGCAACTACCTGATAGGATTCTTCACTAAAATCAATTGGGCTTTCCTTAATTTTAAAACCATGAAACTCTAGAGGGTTCATCAAAATGAAGTGACATACTCTAACAGTAGGAGAAGGCATTTGGGAGGAACGACTATCTATCAGTTGGCTTGATTGAACAATGCTTGGGCCAACAAAGTAAAGAATGCTCGAAACTCCATATGAGACACTTTATCATCTTATTTGAGTGGAGAAACCTGTTGTTTAGGAGTGCCTCTTTGATGTGGAGATATCATTTGTGGTATGATCCAGAAATAAGAAGAAGATCATCATTAGTTATAGGAGTACCTTAGCAAACTCTTCTTAAGGCACGACATGAAAAGATAGAACGGAAAATTTTCTTAAACAATCTCATAGCCTCTAACTCAAGATAGTGGTGGGCTTTACAACCTTTAATGAGACTCTACTCAACATGGTATGCATGGATATCCGAGGAAGATGTTAAAACCTCGTGCTCTGATACAAATTTTGTAATAACCTGACCTAGGGGCTTAGTCGTCACACGACAAATGAGATACCTACAGGCACCTCACCCAAACCATCTTATGCATCTCAAACATTCATAGGAATAATCATTTAATGTATTTATGAAAAATAAGGCGAAAGGGCCTATGAGCTTTTTTAAAGCAGTGCAACAACATTACAAAACAACATGACAACAAACATACTTTGTCCCTAAGCATACCTACTAATACATAGAAGAACTGAAATGGTACGGTTATTTTTCGTTAATAGAAAAGATTCCATTATTGTGCAACATAGAAAGTAAATGCCTCAAAAGGGCCATAAGTATATCATCTGAAAATAAAAAACAAGGAAGAAAGGATAATTGTATAGTCTCAAATTAAGGGCTCACCACAAATAAAAGTGGTAGTCTTGAACGTCGAATACTAGCATGAGTCGGTGGAGGAGTGCTTGTCTCTACATGGTTAAATCATGTAGGCAACATATGCATTAGTATAGTGGAATGATTAAGTATATGAGATGAAATGCGCGTATGAAATTATAATGCCATCATTCATAAACATAACATATAAGCACGTATGTAAGATGAAAGATACATAAAGTGACCTTAAGAATGCACAAAGAATATAGCGCAATATGAATAATAGTCAATGCATGAGAAATCACAGGTAATGGAAACATATCATAAGATCATAAACTTGTGGGAGAAGACCTCAACTGACATATAAGACCTTGTAAACTACTACATGGAATCCAATATATCCTCCTAAATTGGCATGGGGAGACCACTTGCCAGGTGAAAATTTGTCAACTTCACATGCATCTCAATAAAATAAATGGCTCACATGGATGAACTAGCCTACAAAGGTTCCTACGATGGCACATAGTTAGGGACTTGTAAAAACCTCAAAAAGTGCACAAAAATATGACTCGGATGTGCCAAGAATCATAATTTTCATATATCTCAAAATCCGTGTGTGATATAGAAAATCCGATGTCATATTCTTGATCAGGGAGAAAAGTTGAGTAGGTAGTGGGTCTAACCCCGATTCTAGACCAACCGTATCAAAATTTAAAAATCACAAGTTGCAATTTCCAGTGAGGTTTTCGTGATCCTAGAGAGACGCACCTTGGGCGCGCCATAGTGTAGTATTGTGCCGGTTATTTTATTCGGTCCAAGACTTTTGGGTCTTGGGCATAAGTCTTTCCATTCATAAAAATTCTTATACTTAGTCATATTCCAAAACCATATCATACCAGACATTGCCTAATATTCTCTCAAACACTTAGACAAATATTTCACTACAAATTTCAAATCCCAAAACTCATCTTAATCTTAAGGATTTCACTCAAGCTTCAATTCTCCATTCCCAAGCTTCATCAAGTAATTCTCTAGAGTTAAGGTATGTGAGTTTCATTCATGGGTTCCTTTCACCCATGAAGCTAATCTTCCTTTTTATGAAAATTGCATGATTTTCAGTTGTACTTCTTATGGGTATCTATTATTATGAAATATGAGTATGAACTATGTTGGGGTTTTGAAAAAGTGTGACTGTTTAAGCATGTTTTGTGCTATGAATCATTGATCTTTGTTGAGATTTGATGAAAATTTTTGATGTATATTGCATGAGGGTGTTATCAAGTTTTAGTGAGTGGTTTTATATTGAATTTACTTGCATGATTTCACTCTTGAATTGCATTGTTTTATATTAGCATTGCACACCCACCAAGTGTTTGATAAAATGTCCTGTTTAAGGTTCTTGAGCCATTGATGATCTATTGCATGACCTGTGACTTGAATGAATTTACGATGACGAAAGGACGGTACAAATGTGTTGATTTAATGAAAAGTATCTATAGTGTTGGAAGTTGAACAATTGCCTTATTCATGGTTTGTAGTGTACTACAACTATGAGTAAGAGGCTATGAGATGTTTTAGGAAATGTTTCCCTTCTTCTTACTCTATGTCGTACTATAGAAGTTAAGGTATGGTTCCCCCCATAATGATTGCTCCTTGCTATGCTAGATCAATCCTAACACATGAGGAAGAAGAGCCCGCAAACCCAAGAAACAACCAGCTTATGATAAGCTTCGGGATGCTCTCACTTTGCTAGCTCAAGTTGTGGCTAATCAAGTCAACCAAGGGGCCCAAGTACCTCATGCTCCTACTGTGGCATATGGGGTGAGTGACTTCAAGAGGATGAATCCAGCGGAGTTCAATGGGTCTAAAGTGGATAAGGACCCCCAAGAATTTATTGCTAAGGTAGACAAGGTGTTGTCCATTATGGGTGTGATGTTGAAAGAGAAGGCAGAGTTGGCGGCTTACCAACTCAAGGGGGTGGCTCAAATATGGTACACTCAATGGAAGGAGGAGAAAGGGAACAATAATGTGGTTCTATGGGAGGAGTTTAAGGTGGCTTTCCTTAATCGATTTTTTCCTCTTAAGCTTAGGGAGGATAAAATGATGGAGTTGATGAATTTGTAGCAAGACTTTTTGAGTGTGAGGTAGTATGCCCTGAATTTCAAACAACTCTCAAAATATGTTAGACAATTACTGTTGACCAAAGGTCTAGAATGAATAAGTTTGAGATGGGTATATCCGATTTAGTGAGTAAAAAATGTCCTACAGCTATGTTGATAGATGACACGAATTTTTCCCGCTTGATGACTTACGTTGAAAAATTCGAGGGGGAGAAATTAAGGAAGAAAATGGGTCATGAGGCTGAGAGGGCCCGTTTGGATTATAAGTTACAAAGTCTCAACGGTGGCCGATTTCAACAAGGCCAAGGATCTTCTCATGCTCCTAATAGGAGGTTTGCCAATGGCTACCTAAGGGTCCAAGGTGATGGTGGTGTGGAGCCTAATGATATGTGTCCAAAATGTAGTAAAGGTCATGGTGGCCAATGCTTGCGGGCTACTAATACTTGCTATATTTGTGGGGAAGTAGGACACAAGATGATGGATTGCCCTCGTAACAGGAACCAGGTTAAGGATGTTCATCCACAAGGCCGAGGAGCCAGTGCGGTTTCTTTGGGAATTGGAGGTCAAGAAGGTGGTGCCTCAAGGCACAATCGGTTCTATGCACTCCAAGGTAGACAAGGGGTTGATGAGGTGCCCGATGGCATCACCAGTATGTTTAAAAAGATTTTGATTTTGATGTGTATGCACTAATAGACCCGGGTGCTACTCTTTCTTTTGTTACTCCTCTTATTGTGAAAAGTTTCCATGTTGAGCCTGAATTGTTGTGTGAGTCTTGTGATGTGTCTACTCGTACTGGTGCATCTATTGTTGGTAGGAAGGTTTATAAAAATTCTCCCATTTGCATCTTGCATAAAAGGTTGCCTTGTGATCTTGTTGAGTTGGATATGGTTGATTTTGATGTCATTCTTGGGATGGATTGGTTGCATGCACACTATGCCTCTATTGATTGTAGGACCATTATGGTCAAATTCAAATTTCCAAATGAACCCATCCTGGAGTGGGAGAGTTATGATATGGTAGTACAAAGGTAGGTTGATTTCTTGCATTAATGGTTAAGGGGTGTCTCTATCCTCTTGTGAGGGTTAGAGATGTTGAGTCCAAAGTCCTTCCTATAGAGTCAGTTTCAATGGTTAATGAGTTCCTTGATGTCTTTCCTAATGACCTTCCCAGTGTTGCTCCTTAAAGGGAAATAGACTTTTGTATAGACCTCCTTCCTGGCATTCAACCCATTAGTTAAAGGAGTTGAGGGAGAAATAGATGGATTTGTTGGAGAAGGGTTTTATTAAGCCTAGACAATCACCTTGGGCTGCACTGGCATTATTTATGAAGAAGAAGTATGGGTCTCTTAGAATGTGTATTGACTATCGGCAACTTAATAGGGTCACCGTAAAGAACAAGTATCCTCTACCAAGGATTGATGATTTACTTGACCAAGTTCAAGAGGCTAGTCACTTCTCTAAGATTGATCCCTGATCCGAGTATCATCAAGTGAAGGTGAGGGAGTGTGACATTCCCAAGACGACCTTTCCGGCTAGGTATGGGCATTATGAATTTATGTCCATGTCTTTTGGGTAGACCAATGCACTGACTATCTTCATGGATCTTATGAATGGAATCTTTAAACCTACCTTTATTTATTTTTTATGGTTTTCATTGATGATATTTTGATATATTTTTATAGTGAGGAGGAACATGTGGCTCATTTAAGGGTAGTGCTACAAAGATTGAGGGAAGAGAAGTTGTATACTTAATATGAGAAGTGTGAATACTTGTTGAAAGAGGTTTCCTTTGTAGGCCATGTGGTGTCAGGGGATTGTATTAAGGTGGACCATAAAACCACGAATGTGACTAGAAATTTCCCTAGACATTGACCCCATCGGACATGAGAAGCTTCTTGGGCTTAGCGGGTTACTATCGGAGGTTTGTGAATGGGTTCTCTTCTATTGACTCTCCTATGACTAAGTTGACTCAAAATAAGACTAAGTTTGTGTGGACTAATGAGTGTGAAAAGAATTTCCAAACCTTGAAGGATAAGCTTGTATCTGCTCCTATCTTGTCTCTACCGAAAGTGTTGGAAAGGTTTGTTGTGTATTGTGATGCTTCCCAGATTGGTTCGGACTATGTTTTGATGCGAAATGATAATGTGATGGCCTATACTTCTAGGAAACTCAAAGTACTTGAAAGGAATTATCCTATTCATGATCTTGAATTGGCCCCCGTGGCTTTTGCTTTGAAAATTTGGTATCATTATTTGTATGGGGTGCATGTTGATGTGTTCACCGATCATAAGAGTCTCCAATATGTGTTATTCAAAAAGATGTTAACTTGAGACAAATAAGGTGGTTAGAGCTTCTTAGGGATTAAGATATGTTTGTGCATTATCATCCCGGTAAGGCTAGTGTGGTGGTGGATGCTTTGAGTAGGGTGTCTATGGCAGCCTAGCTCAGGTTGATGATGGGTCAAATAGGTTGCCAGAGAGATTCATCAGTTGGCTAGATTTGGGGTTAGGTTGGAAGAGGCAGATAATGGTGGTATTGTGGTTGTTGTTGGTTCAAAATCTTCCTTAGTTTATGAGGTAAAAGGAAAGCACGATCTTGATTCCTCCTTGTTAGAATGCAAGGCCTTGTTGAAAGAGGGCAGCGTGGAGGTTTTTTCGCAAGGGGGAGATAGTGCCCTTAGGTACCAAGGTAGGTTGTGTGTGCCTTGTGTTGATGACTTGAGAGAGAAGATTCTTGATGAGGGTCATAGTTCTTCCTATTCTATCCATCCCAGTTCTACGAAGATTTATAGGGATGTGAGGGATGAAGAAATACATCGCCAAATTTTTATCTGGTTGCTATAGTTGCCAACAAGTCAAAGCCGAACATCAAAGGCCGACTGGCCTAACCCAAGATATTGATATTCCTCCTTGGAAATGGGAGGAAATCAACATGGACTTATTGGTTGGGTTTCCTAAGACTAGAATGGGTTTTGATTCTATGTCGATGTGAGGAGAAGGGAGCTTGAATTTAAAGTTGGTGATTGGGTATATTTAAAGGCACCTATGAATGGTGTGGTTCATTCTTTTAAAAAGGGAAAATTGAGTCAAAGATATATGGGTCCTTAAAGGGTGTTGAGGAGGATTTGTTAAGTAGCCTATGAGTTAGAATTGCCTAGTGAAATGTATTTGGTTTATCCAGTCTTTCATGTATCCATGTTGAGGAAATGTTTGGGTGATTCGAATGCCATTGTTCCATTGGATGTTGTGGGGGTAATTGAAGATATCTTGACATATGAAGAGGTTCCAGTACATATCTTCGATAGACAAGTAAAGAGGTTGAGAAACAAGGATATGGCTTCCGTTAAGGTCCTTTGGAGGAATCACCAAGTCAAAAGTGCTACATAGGATGCCGAAGTGGACATGCAAAAATAATATCCTTATCACTTCCTTTCTACTAAAGCCTAAGGTACTAATTCAATGTCTTCTATGTGATTTCATGTCTCATGTATCAGCCCTATATGTCATATGATGCATTCCTATTTATATTGACAAAGTTCATGGCGATTTTAACACTTGTGTTGAGATTTTTTAAAATAGTGTTTAAGTGTATTGTTGCATTCTTGTTGGGGGTGATTTCTTTATGATTACTCTTCTCATATACATTGCTCAAAACTCTATATGAGACACTTCATTATCTTGTTTGAGTGGAGGAATTTGTTGTTTAGGAGTGCCTCTTTGATGTGGAGCTATCCTTTGCGGTATGATCTAGCAATAAGAAGAAGATCATCATTAGTTATAGGAGTACCTTAGCAAACTCTAAAGGAACGACATGAAAAGATTGAAGGGAAGATTTTCCTAAACAATCTCGTAGCCTCTCACTCAAGATAGTGGTGCGCTTTAAAACCTTGAATGAGACTCTACTCAACATGGTATGCATGGATATCCGAGGAAGATTTTAAAACCTCGTGTTCAGATACCAAGTTCGTAATGACCTGACCTAGGGGCCTAGTCGTCATACGACAAATGAGATACCTGAAGGCACCTCACCCAAACCATCTTATGTATCTCAAACATTCATAGGCATAAACATTTAATGTATTTATGAAAAATAAGGGGAAAGGGCCTACGAGCCTTCTTAAAGTAGTGCAACAACATTAAAAAACAACATGATAACAAACATACATTGTCCCTAAGCATACCTACTATTACATAGGAGAACTGAAATGGTGCGGTTAGTTTCCATTAATAGAAAGATTCCATTATTGTACAACATAGAAAGTAAATGCCTCAAAAGGGCCATAAGTATATCATCTGAAAATAAAAAACAAGGAAGAAAGGATAATTGTATAGTCTCGAATTAAGGGCTCACCACAAATAAAAGTGGTAGGCTTGAACGAAGAATACTAGCATGAGTCGGTGGAGGATTGCTTGTCTCTATATGGTTAAATCATGTAGGAAACATATGCATTAGTATAGTGGAATGATTAAGTATATGAGATGAAATGCGTTTATGTAATTGTACTGCCATCATTCATAAACATAACATATAAGCATGTATGTAAGATGAAAGATACATAAAGTGACCTTAAGAATGCACAAAGAATGTAGCGCAATATTCATAATAGTCAATGCATGATAAATCACATGTAATGGAAACATATCATAAGATCGTAAACTTGTGAGAGAAGATCTTAACTGACATATAAGACCTTGTGAACTACTATATGGAATCCAATATAACCCCCTACATTGGCACGGGGAGACCACTTGTCGGGTGAAATATTTTTCAACTTCACATGCATCTTAATAACATAAATGGCTCACATGGATAAACTAGCCTACAAAGGTTCCTATGGTATCACATAGTTAGGGACTTGTAACAACCTCAAAAAGTGCACGAAAATGTGGCTCGGATGTGCCTAGAATCATAATTTCCACATATCTCAAAATTCATGTGTGATATGGAAAATATGATGTCATATTCTTGATCAGGGGGAAAAATTGACTAGCTAATGGGTCTAAACCCGATCTAGACCAACCGTATCAAAATTTAAAAATCACAAGTTGCAATTTCCTGTGAGGTTTTCACGACCCTAGAGTGACGCACCTTGGGCGCGCGTTAGTGCATTATTTTGCCAGTTGTTTTATTCAGTCCAAGACTTTTGCATCTTGGGCATAAGTCTTCTCATACATGAAAATACATATACTTAGTCATATTCCAAAACCATATCGTACAAGATATTGCCTAATACTCTCTCGAACACACAGACAAATATTTCACTCCAAAATTAAAGTCCCAAAACTCATCTTAATCTTATGGATTTCACTCAAGCTTTAAGTCTCCATTTCCAGTCTTTATTAAGTAATTCTCTAGAGTTAAGGTATGTGAGTTTCATTCATGGGTTTCTTTCACCCGTGAAGCTAATCTTCCTTTTTATGAAAATTGCATGATTTTCAGTTGTACTTCTTATGGGTATCTATTATTATGAAATATGAGTATGAACTATGTTGGGGTTTTGAAAAAGTGTGACTGTTTAAGCATGTTTTGTGCTATGAATCATTGATCTTTGTTGAGATTTGATGAAAATTTTTGATGTATATTGCATGAGGGTGTTATCAAGTTTTAGTGAGTGGTTTTATATTGAATTTACTTGCATGATTTCACTCTTGAATTGCATTGTTTTACACTAGTATTGCACACCCACCAAGTGTTTGATAAAATGTCCCATTTAGGGTTCTTGAGCCATTGTTGATCTATTGCATGACCTGTGACTTGAATGACTTTATGATGATGAAAGGATTGTACAAATGTTTTGATTTAATGAAAAGTATCTATAGTGTTGGAAGTTGAGCAATTTCCTTTCATGGTTGTGTAGTGCACCATAATTATGAGTAAGAGGCTATGAGATGTTTTATGAAATGTTTCCCTTCTTCTTATTCTATGTCATACTATAGAAGTTAAGGTATGGTTCCCCCCATAATGATTTCTCCTTGCTATGCTACATCATGCCCAACACATGAGGAAGAAGAGCTCGCAAAGTCGAGGAATAACCAACTTATGATGAGCTTCGGGATGCTCTCATTTTGCTAGTTTAAGTTGTGGCTAATCAAATCAACCAAGGGCCTAAGCCCCTCATGCTTCTACTCCAGCATCTCGGGTGAGTGACTTCATGAGGATGAATCCAATGGAGTTCAATGGGTCTAACGTGGATGAGGACCCCCAAGAATTTATTGATGAGGTATACAAGGTGTTGTCCATTATGGGTGTGATGTCGAAAGAGAAGGTGGAGTTGGCGGCTTACCAACTCAAGGGGGTGGCTCAAATATGGTACATCTAATCGAAGGAGGAGAGGGGGAACAACAATGTGTTTTTATGGGAGGAGTTTAAGGCGGCTTTCCTCAATTGATTTTTCCCTCTTAAGCTTAGGGAGGTAAAAAATGATGGAGTTTATGAATTTGAAGCCAGGGTTTTTGAGTGTGAGGTAGTACACCCTGAAGTTCAAACAACTCTCAATATATGTTCCACACTTGTTGCTAACCTAAGGTCTAGAATGAATAAGTTTGTGATGGGTATATCCGATTTAGTGAGTAAAGAATATCGTACAACTATGTTGATAGATGACATAGATTTGTCCCGCTTGATAACTTATGTTGAATAATTGGAGGGGGAGAAATTGAGGAAGAGAAGGGGTTATAAGGCCAAGAGGGCCCGTTTGGATGGTAAGTTCCAAAGTCTCAAGGGTGGCCGATTTTCAACAAGGCCAAGGATCTTCTCATTCTTCTAATAGGAGGTTTGCCAATGACTACTGAAGGGCCCAAGGAAATGGTGATGTAGAGCCTAATGATATGTGTCCAAAATGTGGTAAGGGACATGGTGGCCCATGTTTGCGGGCTACTAATGCTTGCTATAGTTGTGGGGAAGTAGAACACAAGATGATGGATTGCCCTCGTAACGGGAACCAGGTTAAGGATGTTCGTCCACAAGGCCTGGAAGTGCGGTTTCTTTGGGACATGGAGGTCAACAAGGTGGTGCCCTAAGTCACAATCAGTTCTCTGCACTCCAAGTGGGACAAGATGATTATGAGGTGCCCGATGTCGTAACCAGTTTGTTAAAAGATTTTGATTTTGATGTGTATGCACCGATAGACCCGAGTGCCACTCTTTCTTTTGTTACTCCTCTTATTGCCAAAAGGTTTCATGTTGAGCCTGAATAGTTGTGTGAGTCTTATGATGTGTCAACTTCTATTGGTGCATCTATTGTTGGTAGAAAGGTCTATAGAAATTCTCCCATTTGCATCTTGCATAAGATATTGCCTTGTGATCTTGTTGAGTTTGACATGGTCGATTTTGATATCATTCTTGGGATGGATTGGTTGCATGCATACTGTGCATCTATTGATTGTAGAACCCGTAGGGTCAAATTCCAATTTCCAAATGAACCCATCGTAGAGTGGGAGAGTTATGATATGGTGGTCAAGGGTAGGTTCATCTCTTGTATTAATGGTTAAGGGGTGTCTCTATCATCTTGAGAGGGTTAGAGATATTGAGTCCAAAGTCCTTCTTATAGAGTCAGTTCCGATGGTTAATGAGTTCCTTGATGTCTTTCCTAATGACCTTCCTAGTGTTGCTCCCAAAAGGGAAATTGACTTTTGTATAGACCTCCTTCCCGACATTCAACCTGTTTTTATTTCCCCTTACTGTATGACCCCGGCAGAGTTAAAGGAGTTGAAGGAGAAATTGAGGGATTTGTTGGAGAAGGGTTTTATTAGGCCTAGCCAATCACCTTGGGTAGCACTAGCGTTATTTGTGACGAAGAAGTATGGGTCTCTTAGAATGTGTATTGACTACCAGCAACTTAATAGGGTCACCGTAAAGAACAAGTATCCTCTACCAAGGATTGATGATTTACTTGACCAAGTTCAAGGGGCATGTCACTTCTCTAAGATTGATTCCTGATCCGGGTATCATCAAGTGAAGGCGAGGGAATGTGACATTCCCAAGACGACCTTTCCGACTAGGTATGGGCATTATGAATTTGTGGTCATGTCTTTTGGATAGACCAATGCACTAACTATCTTCATGGATCTTATGAATGGGGTCTTTAAAACCTACCTTTATTTATTTTTTATGGTTTTCATGATGATATTTTGATCTATTATGTGGCTCATTTGAGGGTAGTGCTACAAAGATTGAGAGAAGAGAAGTTGTATACTAAATATGAGAAGTGTGAATTTTTGTTGAAAGAGGTTGCCTTTCTAGGCCATATGGTGTCGGGGGATTGTATTAAGGTGGACCATAAAACCACGGATATGACTAGAGATTGCCCTAGACCATTGACCCCATCGGACATTAGAAGCTTCTTATGCTTAGTAGGTTACTATCGGAGGTTTGTGAATGGATTCTCTTCTATTGCCTCTCCTATGACTAAGTTGACTCAAAAGAAGACTAAGTTTGTGTGGACCAATGAATGTGAAAGGAATTTCCAAACCTTGAAGGATAAGCTTGTGTTTGCTCCTATCCTATCTCTACCGGAAGTGTTAGAAGTGTTTGTTGTGTATTAAGATGTTTCCCAGATTGGTTCAGGTTGTGTTTTGATGCAAAATGATAATGTGATAGCCTATACAACAACAACAACAACATACCCAGTGTAATCCCACAAGTGGGGTCTGGGGAGGGTAAAATGTACGCA
>JAPFFP010098777.1:0-19952 GCA_026153255.1 Solanum medicagineum | reverse complement strand
CTCTGCCGGATTTTCTGTAGACTTATTTGTAGTAGTCTGTACATTCGTATCCGTAGAGGTGCCTAATTGGCACTAGTCACGGCCCCGGGGTCGGGACGTGACAGCTTGTAAGATTATTTTCTTAATATATAAAGCAATCTTGATCAATGAGTGTGAGAAGTATTTTGGATTTTTGGTTAGCTGTGATTTTGAGTTTGTGGGTAGAAGTCTACATCAACTAGAGTTAGTTGTGTAGTGGGTAGTCATGTGATTGCTAAGGCTCTAAGCGTTGTAATAGGTGTGTTGCAAGCAATGGTTAGAGAGGGGTAGTATGTAGTTACATCCGGTTGTGATAGACTACATTGCTTTTGCACTTTAGTGAAGTTTTATTTGAACATCTTGTGGGACAGGTCGTGGTTGTTTCTCCCCTGAGCAAGGTGTTTTTCATAAAATCTTGTGTTTCTATTGTCTACATTTTAATCATTCTTCCTGTTCTTATATTTTTGTTGTATTGAAGGACCTGTTCCCTGACTATAGTGGATGCATACATTCCAACAACTGGTAGCAGAGTAGGGATCTCTAATCGACTAACACCTAGAATGTTCCAATACTAAGATAGTTGCTCCACTTAACTTGGATGAAGGACAATTATCCACAAGACAACCGAGGTTCAATAGGCAGTTCTACAGCTAGTGGAAGACTCGTATGCATAACTTTCTCATAGCTGAGGATAGTGAGTTATGGGATATGGTTTTAGATGGTCCATATGTTCTTACTATTGAAGTCAAGAAAGGTGAAATCACCAAAGTTGTTCCCAAGACTCAACAACAATACAATGAAGCTGACAGAAAGAAGATTGAGAAAAACTACAAAGCCAAAAAGCTTTTTATGTGTGAAATAGGTGCAGAAGAATACAATAGGATATTAACATATAAATTGGCAAAAGAAATATTTGTCTAAAGAATGCTCATGAAGGGACTAAACAAGTCAAGAAGTCCAAAGTTGACATGCTAACTTCTCAATATAAGAACTTCATCACGAAGGAAGGAGAATCAATCCATGATGTGTAGGTTCTCACCAATAACAAATGAGATGAGGTTTCTGGAGAGCGTATCAGTCAAAGCAAGTAGGTTAGGAAAATTCTAAGAGTTCTTCCTAAGTCTTAGGAGAGCAAGGTGGATGTTATCACTGAAGTCAAAGATTTGAAGACTCTTACCATGGATGTGCTCATTGAAAAACTTCAAACTTATGAGTTGAACAAGCAACATCATTCAAAGGGATAGCAAGACAAATCCTTAGCCTTAAAATCTGTTTAGAGTGATGAGGATGGGTTGGATATGGCACTCACAGATTTTGAAAGATTGTGAGAAAGCAAGATGGTTTCGGAAAGAATAGTAATGCTGGTAGAACCTCCAACAATGTCGAGCTATGTCATCGATGCTGAAAACTAGGGAAGTATGTCAGAGAATGTCCCTAGAATAGAGCTGAACATAAAGAAGCTACCAAGTTCGGGAATGATAGACGAAGGGACCAGGTTCTTGAAAGGTTTAGAAGGAAGGTGACAATATACTTGATTGTGAAGAAGACCTGGCAGTTTGGGGAAATACCTCAAGTATATCTAAAAAGTCAGAATAAACATGAAGATGCCTCTATGATATCCATAAAAGATGAAGATGAAATCTTTGAGACCTTGTTTGCCTTCATGACAAAGCCTGATGATGAACCTAGGAGGTAACAGTACTTGATCTCAAGGAGAATTTGAGTCTTTACTCTGTAAAGAAACTAAGAAAAAAACTTTCATGTGTGTTGATTGATTCCTTATGTGACCTAACTGCTGAAAAGGATTTCTTAAACAATAGCTTTGACATCTTTCAAGATGAGAAAACAATTTTAGCACTTTAAATGTCTGAGCTGAAAGAAAAAACTCTTACACCTGAGGCTTAAAAAAAGATCTCTTGAAAATGTCAGGAGAAGGCTCAAAATTTGATATAAAGAAGGCTAGTAATGTTGAGTTGGATCTCGAAGAGAAACTAAAAGACTCTAAGCTAAAATTGATAATGTCACTGGAAAGAAATACTCAACTAGAAAGGGACCTGATGAAACTAAGGATGAATTGAACAAGTCTCTTAAATGGACAACTTCCTCAAAGCTCTTGTCTGATATGACTACTTAAAGGAGTAATGAGAAGGGGGGTCTAGGATATTGTAACACCCGGTGAAATTATTAAAATACCCCTAGAGGAGAGATGTGTGCATAATGCATCTTCCCATGCTCCGACGGCAAATCCGAGACCGGATATGCGATCAACATGAAAAATTGAGTGGAGAAATGGTCTCGATTGATTTTTAGAGCAACTATATCAAAAGATAATTTTTTGGTGCGAAAACCCAAACCAGTAAGGGTATGCGACAGGGGCGCAATGTGCCTCCAGTCCGCGTCGCGGACCCCGCGTTCCGAAATGGACCTTTTTCAAATTTAGTGAGGGGCATTCTAGACCTTTCCAAAACCATCCTGGACTTAATATATGATCAAAATAGGTCGTTTTAAGTATAAAAAAGGATTTGAAACCCAATACTGAGCCCTTTCTAAGCCCTTGAAAAAGACTAGTGTTAAAGGGAAAAGAAGAGAGGAGGAGCGAGGAATTGAGGAGTTCGAAGAGAGTTCCTTAAGGTTAATTGTCCAAAGGTTCAATCCAGGTATGTAAGGCTAAACCAAAAGCATGAGATTGGTCTCTCATGTGCCCCATAGATGGTCATAGAAGAGTTGAAAGTCTAACGAGTCTACATACATGATTCTTGAATGGTTTCTTGAGGAGTTTCTTGAAAATTATATTACTTATATGTATTTTCATACTTTGATAATCATCATAAACTTATTTTCTTAAATTGATTACTTTTCATGAGATATTGCATAACCACATATGATATTTTTGAAAAGCATGCATGAATGAACCTAAGGATTGAGTCTAGAGCCTTGATTTGAGAATGTCGATTGTGATTGTGATGTGCGAATGATGAGATGATGAGTTGATAGAGTTGAAAGTCCCATGAGTCTCCATAAATGAACTCTAATGAATTCCTATTCAATTGTTCCCTTATGATTGTTACAAGCCTTGAGTTATTGATCGAGATATTGATTGATGAGATGATGAGAGTCTCTATGAGATTAAATAATGAGTGTCTTCATGAGGATGATTTGAGATGAGTTGATTGAGATGATTGGATAGGATTGATTATCTTATGAGCATTGAGTCTTCGGAGGAGTATCGAGCACTGAAAGAGTAAGAGTAGTCCAAATCACACTCGTCCAACTACGTAGCCAATCATAGGTGAGGATTAGGACCATCATATTATATTATGTTGAGGTCCCCTCTTGATAGAGTCCCGGAAACAATAGATGACTAGTTTGATTTGCTGGTGGTCTTTATTGAATTCGATTCGTTCCCTACCTGACAAGTACGGAATGACTGTGACAACATCAGCGTGATTGTTGTGCAATCACTGACTCATAAGTGATTGTTATTGAATAAGAAAAACTCACAGAAAGTTCCTACCTTGAGTACTCTGAGTCGAGATAAGATGAGATCTGATGTGATGCGTTGAGTTGAGTCTGATTTGATTAATGAGATTTGATTAGTTGATGGGTCACTTGTCTACTCTTTGTTCTTGCTTTAGATAGACATTTGACTTCTAAATTGTCGCTATCCTTGAGTTGATTGATGTTCATATTATTCTACCTATTTCAATTTCACTCAGCTATTTCACATACCGTACATTCCACGTACTGACGCCACTAGGCACTGCATCATGAAATGATGCTGACACAAGGATTAGAGATCGTCAACAGGCGCATTATTGACGATCTAAGACGTTCAGCTGATTGGTGAGCCTCCTCTACTTTAGAGGATTCATTACTTTTATTTCATCGTGCTTTAGAGGTCAGAATTTTAGAGTATCTTTACTATTTCTTGAGTAGAGGGTAGCTATGAGTCTGTCATTGGCACCGATTGATAATAATAGAGGCTTCATAGGCTAGAGTCAAATGTTGATGTTAAGACCTATTGAGCTAGTTTCTTTCAACTAGCCTTTTTATTTATAATATTATTTTGAGACTAGATAAGATGTGCCCGCTACTTTCTTTAGACTTCTATTGATTGTCTTGAGTTGTTGATTGAATGAATATGATGAGGCCAAGTTATTCGCTTGGGGACTAGCAATATTCTTTGACTGTCGGTTGCGTCTAGGGTACCTTCCGGGGGGTGACAAACTTGGTATCAGAGTATAGAGTTTAAGTGTCCTAGGGAGTCTATGAAGTTGTGTCTAGTAGAGTCATGTTTATCTGTATGTTGTCGACCACACTTCTTAAGCAGGAGGCTATATGAAACAACCCCAAAAAGTGCTCGAAAATATGCCTGGGAAGTGCCCGGAATCGTCATTCCCATATGATATCGAGCATCTGACTTCATATTCTTTATCAGGGAGAAAATTGAGTGAGAAATA
Organism: Solanum medicagineum; assembly: GCA_026153255.1. Taxonomy (NCBI): domain Eukaryota; kingdom Viridiplantae; phylum Streptophyta; class Magnoliopsida; order Solanales; family Solanaceae; genus Solanum; species Solanum medicagineum. The sequence goes on along the minus strand of JAPFFP010098777.1, from coordinate 15,474 downwards.
GGTCTAACCCTGATTTTAGAGCAAACAAATTACAATTTTAATTTTTCAAAAACTTGCTTATCCAGAATGAGTCCACACCCCTGGTACGATGCGGCCAGGGCACAAACTAGTGTTATTTTTGACCAGTTATTTTTAGTTCGGTCCAAGCTTTTAGGTCTTGGTCCTAAGTCGTCCTATGCGTGAAAATACCTATACTTAGCCATATTTCACCTTCATATCATACAAGACATTCCCCAATACTCTCTCAAACACTTAGATAAATATTCCACCCCAAATTTCAAGTCCCAAAACTCATCAGAATCTTAAGGATTTCACTCAAGCTTCAAGTCTCTATTTCCAATCTTCATCAAGTAATTCTTCAAAGTTAAGATATGTGGGTTTCAACCATTAGGTCCTTTCACCCATGGTGCCCAAGCTTGCTTTTTACATAAAATGCATGTTTCTAAGTTGTTTTACTTATGAGTCTTACTTATTATGAATTTGACTATGAACTATGTTGGGGTTTTGTAAAAGTATGACTGTATATGCATGTTTTGAAATATGAATCTTAAATCTATCTTGAGATTTAATGAAGGGCTTTGATGTATATTGCATGAGGGTATTACCAAGTGTTGGTGGGTGGTTTTACATTGAATTTACTTGCATCATTTCACTCTTGAATTGCATGATTTTACACTAGCATTGCATACCCATCAAGTGTTTGAATGAAATGTCTGATTAATATATCTTGAGTTGTTGAAGGCCTAATGCTTGGCACATAAGTTAAGTGACTTTATGATGTTGAAAGGGTGATATGAACGTGTGATATCATAAGATGTATCTATTGTGTTGTGAGTTGACCATAGCCAGTTGAGGAATGATGCCTTAATGACCTTGGATGGGGGTGGTAAGCCATCAATCAATTGAGGGGTTGGTACCTCAATCATTTCGGATACGGGTGGTAATATATCAACCAATTTAGGGGTTGGTACCTCAATCATCTTGGATGGGGGTGGTAAACCATCAACCAATTGAGGGGTTAGTACCTCAATCACCTTGGATAGGGGTGTTAAGCCATCAACCAATTGAGGGGTTGATACCTCAATCACTTCTAAGGGGTGGGCTACCTAAGATTCCAAGTACTAAGTTGCTTGGTCTATGATGGTAGTCGATTCCCATACATGTAAGATGTTCCATATATAAGCATGTTTACTTCAAGTATCACTCTTGCATGCCATATTATTATATGATAATCTATTGCTTAATTATGCATTTTGACTATGTTGCTTATCTATTGTTACATTGCATCCTACATACTTAGTACATTGAAATGTACTAACGTATACTCTATTCCTATATGATGTTACCATGTAGGAACCGGAGCCCACTTGATCATCCTCCTCCTCTACGTGACTAGTGTGATATCTCTCAAAGCAAGTTGGTGAGTCCTCAACTTCGAGGATATACTTCTCTTGTATGCTATGTAATGAGCCTCTTTTCTTGACTGTGAGGATGAGCCCGGTTGCTTGTCTTGACCCCCGCTAAATTCTATATTTAGAGGTGTTATTGGACAAGTTATGTAACGATGCTATGAGCCTTGACTCTCTTGACTCTTTTGATACTCTATGATATGAAAGATGTACCTTAGCCCCATGTTCCCTTTTTACTATCTCTTATTGTTGTTTTATTGCTTTCGCGATCAAGGATGTGCAATGATATGTTAAGAGGCTTGGTTGGGGTCACTTCGGGTTCCCCATTCATGGTGTCACGTCTAGGCGCTAGGCTTAGGTCATGAAAAACTTGGTATCAGAGCGCTACGTTATTAATGGTCCTCGACATCCAACATACAGCACTGATTAGAGTTTTATTCATGGTTGTGTTGTGCACCACAACTATGAGTAAGATGCTATGAGACGTTTTAGGAAATGTTTCCCTTCTTCTTACCCTATGTCATGCTATAGGAGTTAAGGTAAGGTTTTCCCCCCTAATGATTGTTCTTTGCTATGCTAGATCATTTCTAACATAAGAGGAAGAAGAACCTGCACACCTGAGGAACAACTGGCTCATGGAGTGCTCCGGGATGCTCTTATTTTGCTAGCTCAAGTTGTGGCTAATCAAGCCAATAAAGGGGCCCAAGCCCCTCATTCTCCTACTTTGGCATCTGAGGTGAGAGACTTTATGAAGATGAACCCACCGGAGTTCAATGGGTCTAAAGTGGATGAGGACCCTCAAGAATTTATTGATGAGGTTCACAAAGTGTTAGCTATCATGGGTGTGAGGTCGGAAGAGAAGGCGGAGTTGGTGACTTACTAACTCAAGGGGGTGGCTCAAATATGGTGCACTCAATGGAAGGAGGAGAAAAGGAACAACAATGTGGTTCTATGGGAGGAGTTTAAGCGACTTTTCTCAACCTGTTCTTTCCTATTGAGTTTAGGGAGGCCAAAATGGTGGAGTTCATGAATTTGAAGCAAGGATCCATGACTGTAAGGGAGTATGCCCTCATGTTCAACCAATTCTCTGAATATGCTCCACACTTGGTTGTTGACCCAAGGTCTAGAATGAACAAGTTCGTAATGGGTGTATCCGATTTGGTGAGTAAAGAATGCCATACCGCTATGTTGACTAACGACATGGATTTGTCCCACTTGATGACTTATGCCAAACAATTGGAGGGGGAGAAATTGAGGAAGAGAAGGGGTCATGAGGCTAAGCGGGCCCGCTTTGATGTTAAGTTTCAAAGTCACAAGGGTGACCGATTTCACCAAGGCCAAGGACCTTCTGATGCTCCTAGTGGGAGATTTGCCAATGACTACCCAAGGCCCCAAGAGGGTGGTGGTGTAATGCCTAGACTCGTGTGTCCAAAGTGTGGTAGAGGTCATGGTGGCTCATGCTTGAGGGATACCAGTGGTTATTTTGGTTGTGGGGAAGTAGACCACAAGATGATTGATTATCCACAAAATCGGAACAAGGGTAAGGATGTTCATCCTCAAGGCTGGTGTTTATGCAATTCCTTTGGGTAGAGGAGGCCCACAAGGTGGTGCCTCAAGGCACTATCAGTTTTATGCTCTCCATGGGAGGCAAGGGGTTGATGAGGTGCCCGATGTCATCACCCATATGTTAAAAGTCATTGATTTTGATGTGTATGCATTAATAGACTCGGGTGCTACTCATTCTTTTGTTACTCCTATTGCCAAAAAGTTTCATGTTGAGCCCGAATTGCTGTGTGAGTCTTATGAGGTTTCTATTCCCATTGGTGCATCTATTATTGCTAGAAAAGTCTAGAAGTTTTCCCGTTTGCATCTTGCATAAGATATTTCCTTGTGATCTTGTTGAGTTAGATATGGTTGATTTTGATGTCATTCTTGGGATAGATTGATTGCATGCATATTATGGCTCTATTAATTATAGAACTCGTAGGGTCAAATTTCAATTCCCAAATGAACCTGTCCTTGAGTGGGAGAGTCATGATGTGGTGGTCAAGGGTAGGCTTATCTCTTGCATTAAAGCCCAAAACTTGATCTCCAAGGGGCGTCTCTGTCATCTTGTGAAGGTCAAGGATGTGGAGTCTAAAGTCCTACCTATAGAGTCAATTTCGGTGGTAAATGAGTTACTTGATGTCTTTCCAAGTGACCCTCTCGGTGTTCCTCCCGAAAGGGAAATAAACTTTGGTATAGACCTTCTTCCCTATACTCAACCCATTTCTACTCCCCCTTACCATATAGCCCGGGCGGAGTTAAAGGAGTTGAAGGAGCAATTGAGGTACTTGTTGGAGAAGGGTTTTATTAGGCCTAACCAATCACCCTGGGGTGCACCGATGTTGTCTGTGAAAAAGAAGGATGAGTCTCTTAGAATGTGTATTGACTACCGGCAACTTAATAGGGTTACCATCAAGAATAAGTACCCTCTACCAAGGATTGATGATTTGTTTGACCAACTTCAAGGGGATGCTCACTCCTCTAAGATTGATCTTTCTTCCGGGTATCATCAAGTGAAGGTGAGAGAGTGTGACATTCCCAAGACATCCTTCCGAACTAGGTATGTGCATTATGAATTTGTGATTATGTCTTTTGGGTTGACCAATGCACCGGCCATCTTCATGGATCTTATGAATAGGGTCTTTAAGCCCAACCTTGATTTGTTTGTGATAGTTTTTATTGATGATATTTTGATCTATTCTCCTAGTGAGGAGGAGCATGTGTCTCATTTGAGGGTAGTGCTACAAAGACTGAGGGAAGAGAAGTTGTATGCTAAATATGAGAAGTGTAGATTTTGGTTGAAAGAGGTTGCATTTCTAGGTCATGTGGTGTCGGGGATGGTATTGATGTGGACCCTAAAAAGATGGATGTGATTAGAAATTAGCCTAGACCATTGATCCCATCAAATATTAGGAGCTTCTTGGGCTTAGCGGGTTACTACCGGAGGTTTGTGAATGGGTTCTCTTCTATTGCCTCTCCCATGACTAAGTCGACTCAAAAGAAGGCTAAGTTTGTGTGGACCGATGAGTGTGAAAAGAGTTTCCAAACCTTAAAAGATAAGCTTGTGTCTGATCCTATCTTGTCTCTACCGGAAGGGTTGAAAGGGTTTATTGTGTATTGTGATGCCTCCCGGATTGGTTTGGATTGTGTTTTGATGCAAAATGGTAAGGTCATAGCCTATGCTTCTAGGCAACTCAAGGTGCATGAAAAGAATTATCCTACTCATGACCTTGAATTGGCCGCCGTGATTTTTGTTTTGAAAATTTTGTGTCATTATTTGTATGGGGTGCATGTTGATGTGTTCATTGATCATAAAAGTCTCCAATATGTGTTCACTCAAAAAGATCTCAACTTGAGACAGCAAAGATGGTTAGAGTTTCTTAAGAATTATGATATGAGTGTACATTATAATACTGATAAAGCTAATGTGGTGGCGGATGCTTTGAGTAGGGTGTCTATGGATAACCTAGATCATGTTGATGAAGGGGGCAAAGAGGTGGCTAGAGCGGTCCATCGGTTAGCTAGATTGGGGGTTAGGTTGGAAGATGTTAATAATGGTGGTATTGTTGTTGTTGATGGTTCAAAGTCTTCCTTGGTTGATGAGGTAAAGGCAAAGCAAGACCTTGATCCATCCTTGTTAGAATTGAAGACTTGGTGAGAGAGGGAAAGGTGGAGGTTTTCTCCGAAAGGGGAGATGGTGCCCTTAGGTACCAAAGTAGGTTATGTGTGCCTAGTGTTGATGAGTTGAGAGAGAATATTCTTGATGAGGCTCATAAATCTTCCTATTCTATTCATCCGGTTCTACAAGATGTATAGAAATTTGAGGGATGTGTTTTGATGGGGAGGTATAAAGAAGACATTGCCAAATTCGTATCCTGTTGTCATAGTTTCCAACAAAGTTAAAGCCGAACACCAAATCCCGAGTGGCCTAACCCAAGACATAGAGATTCCTACTTGGAAGTGGGAGGAAATTTACATGGACTTTATGGTTGGGTTTTCTCAGACTAGGAAGGGTTTTGATTCTATTTGGGTTGTGGTTGATAGGATGACAAAGTCGGCTCATTTCCTACTGGTTAAGATTACTTATAGGGCCGAAGACTATGCTCAATTGTACATTCATGAGTTGGTGAGGTTACATGGGGTTCTTTTGTCTATCATATCGGATTATGGTGCTTTATTTACTTCACACTTTTGGAGGTCCTTCCAAAGAGGTCTTGGGACCAAGGTAAAGCTTAGTACGACCTTTCACCCTCAAACGGATGACCAAGACGAAAGAACTATCCAAACTCTTGAAGATACGCTTAGCGCTTGTGTATTGGAGTTTATGGGTAGTTGGGATGATCATCTTCTATTGATTGAGTTTTCTTATAATAATAGCTATCATGTTAGCGTTGGTATGGCTCCTTTTGAGGCCCTCTATGGTACTAGGCATTGTACATTATCGGTTCGGTGGTTCAAAGTGAGAGAGATGACATTGTTGGGTCCAGATCTGGTTATTGAGTCTGTGGAGTTGGTGAGTTTGATTAGAGAAAGGTTAAAAACAGCCCAACGTCGTCAAAGGTCCTATGCGGATGTGAAAAGAAGGAAGCTTGAATTTGAAGTTGGTGATTGGATCCATTTGAAAGTGTCACCTATGAAGGGTATGGTTCGTTTGGTAAAAAGGGTAAACTAGTTCCAAGATTTGTGGGTCCTTATAGGGTATTGAGGAGGATCGGTAAGCTGCCCTATGAGTTGGAGTTGCATAGTGAAATGGACTTGGTTCATCTGGTGTTTCATGTATCCATGTTGAGGAAATGTGTGGCTGATCCGAATGCTATTGTCCCGTTGGATGTTGTGGGTGTTGTTCAAGATAACTCAAGTAGAGATCTTGTATAGACAAGTGAAGAGGTTGAGAAACAAGGATGTTGCTTCCATTAAGTTCCTTCGGAGGAATCAACAAGTCGAAAGTGCTACATGGGAGGCCGAAGCGGATATGCAAAAGTGATATCCCTATCTCAACCATTCTACTCAAGCCTGAGGTACTAATCTAAGTCCCCTATGTGATTTCAAATCTTATGTTTCATTCCCTATGTCATTTGCATGCATTCATGTTTGTATTGACAAAGTTCATGGTGATTTTGACACTTATGTTGAGATTTTTGAAAATAATGTTTAAGTGCGTTGTTACATTTTTGTTGGGGCTGATTTCTTCATGATTACTCTTGTTATGTTCATTTCTTTGACATTCGGGGACGAATGTTACCAAAGGGGAGATATTGAAACGACCGCAAAAAGTGTCCGAAAATGTGCCTAGGAAGTGCCCAGAATTGTAATTTTCATCTATCTCAAATTTCGTGCATGATATCAAAAATTTGACTTTATATTCTTGATCAGGGGGAAAATTGAGTGGGGAATGGGTCTAACCCAGATTTTAGAGCAAACAGATCACAATTTTAATTTTTCAAAATTTACTTATCCAGAATGAGTCCGCGCCCCTGGCGCGACGCGGCCAGGGTGCAGACTAGTGTTATTTTTGCCCAGTTATTTTTAATTTGATCTAAGGCTTTTGGGTGTTGGGCCTAAGTCTTCCTATGTGTGAAAATACCTATACTTAGCTATATTTCACCTTCATATCATACAAGACGTTCCCCAATACTCTCTCAACCAATCAGACAAACATTTCACCCCAGATTTCAAGTCCCAAAACTCATCCAAATCTTAAGTATTTCATTCAAGCTTCAAGTCTCCATTTTCAATCTTCATCAAGTGATTCTCCAAAGTTAAGGTATGTGGATTTCAACCATTGGATCCTTCTAACCATGGTGCTTAAGCTTCCTTTTTACATAAAATGCATGTTTCTAAGTTGATTTACTTATGAGTCTTATTTATTATGAATTTGACTATGAACTATGTTGGGGTTTTGTAAAAGTGTGACTGTTTATACATGTTTTAAGCTATGAATCTTAGATCTATCTTGAACTTTGATGAAGGGTTTTGATGTATATTAAATGAGGGTATTACCAAGTGTTGGTGGGTGGTTTAACATTGAATTTACTTACATGATTTCACTCTTGAATTGCACGGTTTTACACTAGAATTGCACACCCACCAAGTGTTTGATAAAATGTCTGATTAATGTATCTTGAGTTGTTGAAGGCCTAATGCTTGCAGATGAGTTAAGTGACTTTATGATGGTCAAAGAGTGATATGAATATGTTGATTTCATGAGATGTATCTATTTTGTTGTGAGTTTACCATAGCCAATTGAGGGGTTGGTACCTCAATCATCTCGTATTGGGGTGGTAAGCCATCAACCATTTGAGGGATTGATACCTAATCATCTCGGATGGGGGTGGTAAGCCATCAACCAATTGAGGGGTTAGTATCTCAATCATCTATGACAGGGGTGGTAAGCCATCAACCAATTTAGGGGTTAGTACCTCAATCACCTCGGATGGGGGTGGTAAGTCATCAACTAATTGAGGGGTTTGTACCTCAATCACTTCTAAGGGGTGGTCTATCTTAGATTCCAAGTACTAAATTTCTTGGTCTATGATGATGTTCTATTCCTATACATATAAGATGTTCTATATATAAGCATGTTTACTTCAAGTATCATTCATGCATGTCATATTGTTATATGATCATCTATTCCTTAATTATGTATTTTGACTATATTGCTTATCTATTGTTGCATTGCATCCTACATACTTAGTACATTGAAATGTACTAATGTATACTCTATTCCTACATAATGTTACCATGTAGGAACCAGAGCCCAACTTGATCATCTTCCTCCTCCACGTGGCTAGTGCGATATCTCTCAAAGCAAGTTGGTGAGTCCTCAACTTCGAGGACATACTTCTCTTGATTTATGCTATGTATAGACTCTCTTTTCTTTATTGTATACTTTGACTATAAGGGTGAGCCCAGTTGTTTGTCTTGGTCCCTGTTAAATTCAATGTTTAGAGGTGTTATTGGACAATTTATGTAATGATGCTATGAGCCTTGACTCTTTTGATGCTTTATGATATGAAAGATGTCCCTCACCCCTATGTTCTCTTTTTACTATCTCTTATTGTCGTTTTATTGCTTCCGCGACCAAGGATGTGTAATGATATATTAAGAGGCTTGATTAGGGTCCCTTCCGGTTCCCCATTCGCCATGTCACATCTAGGCCCTAGGCTTGGGTCGTGACACTATAGGACATTAGGAATTACCTTACTTCTTTCTTATTCCAAATTAGTTCGATAGAGTTAAACTCTACGAAAACTCTCTTCTGATTCATGAGATGCTCTAAATCTTACAACTATGCCTCATTCATGAGGTGATAAAGACAGTAATGTTCAAACTCTTACTGATGAGATCCTCTAGAATAAGTGATCAGAATGGTAGAGAGACTGCACCAGGCTTGAGAGAAGCCGGCTAGTGTGCTATGTTGATTGACTAGAAAGAGTGCACTATTGCTCCTATGAGTCGAGCATTTGAGACCTCTAGATGTACCTAGACCCCCTTTTCAAAACTTGATCTTGGTGTTACCCAGGAGAGAGAAACTTATGTCCCTACAGAGTTTAATGTTACCACCTAAGAGTAAGATGTGAGGTCTTATAACACCCTTATAGAGTGTCATTCCAGAGAGAGAATGAGGACGATAGAAAGGAAGGGATTGGACAGTGAGAATAATGATTGATTGAGACTTGTAGTTAGAGTTGTGTACCTATTAGGTAGGTAATTCGGTGATGAGTCGATTTCCATAAGTTTTGAAGAAAGAGTAGTAAGTATCCTTTGTTTTTCATGATGAGGTATAGAGAAAGTGTTATTGTCAGAATGTGTTAGAGCATGCTTAAGACTAGAAAGATGTTTATGTTGATGTGTCATAGTATTAGAGAGGGTAAAGTATAGATGTTAAATAAGGGAAAAAATGCTTCCAATGTGATAGATCTACATTAGGCTTATAACTCTGAAGTAAGAGCCTCATGAGGTTTATATAGTTATAAGCTTATCCAGATGAGGGGGTATAGTGAGCAGAGGAATGGTGCTTAAGGACAAGGAGGGGATGTGTTGATTGAATACCTACTATAAGATTTTGTGGGATTATGCTCTAAATTTACCTAGTGGTTGTAAGATTGATGTGATATTAGAGGGGTATATGGTTCATGCACATGTTAGTACTAGACCTTAAGTTTGAATTTTGAGGAGTAATGTGAAAGAGGAGATAGTATCATAAGAGTGATAGTTTTAGTTGGAGATTCACCTTAAGAGGTTCACCATAGTATGTGGTTGAAATTAAGGTGTTGACTTGCAAGAAATGTGATGTAACAAGTATGGTAGAGGTGCCTTAGATGGAAATAGAGAACTGGGGATGAAACATTAGATAAGAAGAGGCTTGAGATGTGTACCCATGATTGTGTAAAGACGTGTGAAGCTCTAAGTTGTGACTGTTATAAGAATCTAGAGAGTATATTTGAGATGTCAATGTGGAGTAGGTTGATGTAAGCATTCCTTATCATTTTGAGTAACTCGATTGATTTGGGGCTTATGGATAGACGATGACGAGTTTCCGTGATAGTCTAAGTCTTATACAGATGAGTTTATGAGAGCACAAAGGTTTAGTGTTAGCAGGCAAAAGAAGATGTTAAATTGTAAGAGTTGTGGGAAGTGGTTATGTACGCCGTTAGAGCAACAAATATAGAGAGATTTCCCCTAGCGACAAGAGGAAACTAAGACTGGTATCCTTGAAGAGAGTCTTAGTAGCTATTTTATATATGCGACTATAGTATGACAGAAGAGTTTAAGATGCCTATTCTTGTGGATAGTTATCCCTTGATCATGTGGAGGTATATAGTAGAGAAATTGATTCTCAAAACTTGAGAGATGACCCTTGAGCTATGGGGGAGATGGTGATGTGATAGATCGAAGTAGATCTTGGGTTCTCGATAGTGATAGGTTGATTAAGATAAGTCGTCAATTCTTTGCTATCTTGTATACTCCTTATACTTCAATGAAAATGATATTCTATTCCCATCTGTTATATGACTGCCATGCTTGTGGCCTAGTCCCATATACCAATTATTGATTGTTATTCACGTCAAATTGTGACGATAGAAAGATATGAATTTATTCATTAATTTTTATCTTACCCCATGGATCTAAGTGTTTCCACTCTTATGTTGAATGAGATGTTACCATTTGTATACTGTGGATAGCTTTGTGAACCCAGAATGAGTTTTGATAGACGAGAGAGACTGTACTTCATTACGAACACTCTCAAATAAGATTTCCCAATTGAAGCGTGCTAACGATCTTCGTTCCAACTCCTTTGAGTGATCTTATCTTCCCAGTCTTGATAGAAATATTGATGAGAATAGAGGAGTGACAGTTGATAAGAGAGAGTGAGGGTTCTTCATTCTGATGTTATCTTACGTATGCACTGACCTTCGGCTTGTTATACCATTGTTGATGGTAGGATGTAGAGCATCAAGTTTTAGATATATAATCGTTCTTATTTTGCATGAGAAGTAGTAGTTGGAATTTCGCCAAAAAGGGAGATGACAAGTTCCCCTAGGCCCAAATAGTGATACTGATAGTAGTAAACGGAGAATGAGGATAGATGCGGAGAAGTGGATGTAACTTTGTTATGATATTGGTGTTGTATTGTATCATGTAATGATAAAGATAGGGAGGAAGGGAGATATGAGACATTATGATCTGCAATAGATAGATAAGAGTATGTTGGGGTGTCCTTGAGTAGGAGCTCATGAATGGTGGAGGTAGAAGTACTAAGTAAGCATGAAAATTCTTAGATACAGTTGAAGTGGTTAGAGTGATAGGCTTGAATGTGGGGTTGTTATTATGTGTATATTGATGACAGACTATTGAAGACTTCGTGACGAGGGTTTTAAGCAAGGATAGTAAGGTAATGAAGAGAACTGGTGATCTTTTAAGGGAAGTCCCCCTGAGAGTATAAAGCTTGAGCATTGAGGGTTAGCCTTGAATGGATATAATCATCTTAGCAATAGCACCTTGAGGTTCAGAAGTAGGCTTGAATAGAATAAGAGGATATGGATAGGTAGAGAGTTGAATAGAAGTTGTAAGCTTAAGTTGATCGAGTAGAGTGTTATTAAAAGGAGCCCAATTGAGATGAGATGCTAAGCTTGAGAGTTATACCGATTAGAGTTGATGGTTTCCTTCTTGAGTTTGAGGAATTGATTGATGAAGTATTTAAATGATTCAAATTGATTGAGTTTCAATGTTCCACTCGTGCTTGATGGTGAAAATGTCTACGAGAGTATCTCTACTCTTGGTCGAAACTGATTTGTCTATTCTGAGTGACTTGTGACTATCCAGATTAGTTGATTGAGTATTGAGATGAGTCTTGAGTATATTCGTGCCTTGATATCCACCATACACATCATTCGAGGATGAATGATCCCAAGGGGGAGATGATGCAACACCCAATTACCAAAATACCTCTAGAGAAGAGATGTACACATAACGCATCTTTCTATGATCTGATGGTAAATTCGAGACCAGATATGTGATCAACATGAATAATTGAGTGGCGAAATAGTCTTGGATGATTTTTAGAGCAACTTGATCAAAAGATATTTTTGTGATGCGAAACCGCGAATTTAGTGAGGGTATGCGATAGGGGCGCGACGTGCCTCCATCGTGGACCAACACTTAATTTTTTAAGAAAATTTTTCTATGGTATTAGAAACCTCATTCAGAGAATTTTTGATGAAAAATGCTGAAAATATACCCAGTTCGGGTCGCGGACCCTGTGTCCCGAAAAAGACTTTTTTCGAATTTTATGAGGGGCATTCTAAATCTTTTCAAACCCCTCTTGGACTTAATATATGATCAACATAGGTAGTTCTAAGTATAAAAAAGGGTTTTAAACCTTATTCTGAGCCTTTTTTAAGCCTTTGAAAAAGACTAGGGTTAAAGAGAAAAGAAGAGAAGAGGAGCGAGGACTTGAAGAGTTCGATGAGAGTTCCTTGAGGTTGATTGTCCAAAGGTTCAATATAGGTATTTGAGGCTAAACCAATAGCATGAGATCGTTCTCTCATGTTCCCCACAAATGGTCATAGAAGAGTTGAAAGTCTAATGAGTCCACATACATGATTCTTGAATATTTTCTTGAAAATTGTATTACTTACATGTATTTTCATATGTTAATGATCATCATAAACTTGTTTTCTTGAACTGATTACTTTTCATGAGATATTGTATGACCCTATATGATAATTTAAAAAGCATGCATGAATCAGGGATTATGTCTAGAGCCATGATTTGAGAATGTCGATTGTGATTGTGATGTGAGAATGATGAGATGATGAGTTGATAGAGCTTGATAGTCCCATGAGTCTCCATAAATGAACTCTAATGATTGCCTATTCGATTGTTCCCTAATGATTGTTTTATGCCTTGAGCTATTGATTGAGATGTTGATTGATGAGATGATGAGAGTCCCTATGATACTGATTGAATGATGAGTGCCTCTATGAGACTGATTTGAGATGATTGGATGGGGTTGATTGTCTTATGAGCATTGAGTCTTGGGAGGAGTATCGAGCACCGAAAGAGTAAGAGTTAGTCCAATTTGCACTTGACAAACTACGTAGCCAAGCATAGGTGAGGATTAGAACCATCATATCACATTATGTTGAGGTCCCCTCTTGATCGAATAGTTTGATTTGTTGGTGGTCCCTAGTGGATTCGATTCATTCCCTACCTGGCAAATACGAAATGGTTGTGGCAACATCATCATGATTGTTTTGCAATCACTGGCTCATAAGTTATTGTTGTCGGATAAGAGAAACTCCCACAAAGTTCCCACTTGAAGTACTCTTAGTTGATATAAGATGAGTTGAGTTGAGTTCCTTGTATTTGAGTCTGATTTGATAAATGAGTTTTGATTGGTTGATGGGTCACTTGTCTACTCCTTATTCTTGCTTTAGATAGACATTTGACATGTTGATTGTTGTTATCCTTGAGTTGATTGATGTTCATATTATTCTACCTGTTTTGATTCCATTCAACTATTTTACATATCGTACATTCTACGTACTGACGCCACTCGGCGCTGCATCATTTCATGATGCAGAAACAAGGATTAAAGATCGTCAATAGGTGCATCGTTGAGAATCTGAGATGTTCAGCTAATTGGTGAGCCTCCCCTACTTCGGAGGATTCATTACTTTTATTTTATCTTGCTTTAGAGTCAGAATTTTAGAGTAGCTTTACTATTTATTGAGTAGAGGTAGCCATGAATCTGTCATTGGCACCGATTGATAGTGGTAGAGGCTTCATAGACTAGAGTGGACTGTTGATGTTAAGACCTATTGAGCTAGTTTTTTTCTACTAGCCTTTTTATTTATAATATTATTTCGAGACTAGATGAGATATGTCCACTACTTTCTTTAGTCTTTCGCTAATTATCTTGAGTTATTGATTGAATGAATCTGATGAGGCCAAGTGGTTCGCTTGAGGACTAGCAATAGTCTTTAAGTGCTTGTTACGTCTAGGGTAACCTCGCGAGGCGTGACAACTATGTGAACAAAATAGATCCTCCTTTAATCCCCATAGCAAGTATATTCCTATGTCAAACAACTTATTATGTTTGCATTGTGGTAGAAATAGACATCTAAAAGGTAATTGTGAAGTAACTAAAAGGGTTTTCAAGGATCAGCAATACCATTTTATGTGACTGAACCTATTCAAGAAAGGGGTCAGGTCTAAGGTCTGGCAAGTCTCAAAGAAAATTACCTCCCTAGACTAAGAAATACTGATTATGCCTCCATCTGCTTTTTGGGAGCTCAAGTTAAAATGGGCTCCCAAGACTAACAAGTGATCCTTTATGCAGGAACAATCAAGAGAAATCAGTCAGTGTTGATTTATGGATAGTGGATGCTCTAAGTACATGACTGAAAATTTTCTCTCTTTGAAGGGATTGCAAAGGGGTAATGTTTCTTTTGGAAATGGAAAAAAGGGTTACATTTTGGGGATTGGGAGGATTGGAAAGTCTCTAGAGAATTCTATTGAAGATGTGTACTATGTAATAGGCTGAAGTACAATTTACTAAGTGTTTCCCAGATCTGTGATATGAAATCAAATTTCTTTCTGAAAAGTGTTTTGTTACCAACTTATCTGCTAAGAAAGTTATTCTTACTGGCAAGAGCTGTAAGAATATGTATGTAGTTGATCTCAGCTTAGCTCAAAGTGATAGCTTAACATGTCTCAGAGCTCAAGATAAATCAGCTGATTTTTGGCATAAAAGACTAGGACATGTTAGCACATCCCTGCTGAACAAACTTATGGCAGGGAACCTGATTTGTGGAGTTCCAAAAATCAAATTTGGTGATAACAATATCTGTGATGCTTGTGTCAAAGGGAACCAAACCAAAGTCTCTTTTAAATCTAAGAAAGAAGTGAGCACACCAAGACCACTAGAACTCATTAATATGGATCTCTGTGGTCCAGTAAAGTGTAGAGTAGAGGTGGTAAGAAGTATATTCTTGTAATTGTTGATGATTTCTCAAAATTTACTTGGACTAGATTTCTGAGAACAAAAGATGAAGTTGTTGATGTGCTGATAGTATTCGTCAAGTTGATTCATAATTAGACTAACAAAGACGTTGGTGGGATTAGGTCCTTGGACAGAGTATATTAGAAGTGGGTTTGGCTTCTTGTAAGGTAAAGTAAAGGTTGAGAGTAGATCTTTAGGACAGTGATGTGAGAAGTGAGTTAGTGACTATTACATTGTAATCTTGACATTTTTGTTTGAAGTGATTGAAGTCACTGAAATTATGTGTAGGTAGTGGTTATTTTTTCCTTAAACAAGGAATTTTTCAACTATAATCTTCTGTTGTTTTTCTGTGTGAGTGAGTTAACTACTGCAGTTTACTTTAACAGAACGTGGTTCTTGTTAGCATTAGATATTCAAGTCTTTCAAAATGCTTAGAAACTTAGCTTATGAAAAAAACAATACTTTATTGAAAGTGTGTAATCAGTACTAAATCAAACATCCTTGAGAGAA
>JAPFFP010098776.1:0-43466 GCA_026153255.1 Solanum medicagineum | reverse complement strand
TTTCACTTACCTAGTTTTGGCCCAATTTGCTAAGTGTGTTGTGATGTCTTTGGGCCCTTGTTACTATACTTCTTGGGGCTGAAAATGTAGCCCATTTGTGATACCAAAAGATGGGCCAAAGTTACACTCTTAACACAGACTTTATTCAAAATCGAACTTAGACAAATTTGACGTCGAGCCTCTTCTCCGTTTAACTAACAAATTTAAACTAAGCAAGTAGGTGACTCACCTGCTAGCTTCTAAGTCCTACAAGCACCTCAATTCTCATACGACCCCTCTTAAGCGTTATACGCACATATAGCCCATTAACATGAGACTCAAGCACTTTTGAAATTTAGCGTCAATTTATCCAAACCATGTCATGTTTTATTTGGATTGTACTAGTATTTTAAGGTGTGGGTTGTTATAACAACAAGGGGTTAGGGTCAAATCCACAGGGAATACGGGGTTGACCATATTGCATCACCAATAATTATTTCAAATATCAATCTGCTATATTCTCTAGAATGGAGGGGGAATTTGTGACTTGAAGTGAAAGAAAATAAAAACACTACCCTACTAATGCAAAGAGACAATCAATTTGAGGGACAACTTAGGAATTGTGTTCCCTAGGATTCGTTATCTCAAAAACCCTAGATAACCTAACTCTAATCAAGACATTACCTGCCAGACGGTAACTTAGGTTCTTCCCGCACTCTTGTTAAAGTGAAGGTGGAATTTAACCAAGGCGCTTGGTCAGCAAACATGGTGTGCAAACTAAGAATTACCTATTGTCCTAGTCAACCTCCCCTTGGTCAGGTTTGGTTCATTAGATGAGAACACACCAATCGAAACCTGTCATCTACTTTCCTTTTCCTATTTGTCACTACCTTGGTCAGGATCTCATAGTAGGTGGGGTTCGGTGGTTAGCACCACCAAATAACATTCAAAATGAAAGGAAATAGACAATACATGCAATTAGCTGATAATAGAAATGAACCAAATCTAGGTTATTTCAAGTCAACTCCTCATGATTTCCACAATCCCAAGTTATGGGTGTTTAGCCACTCATGACTAGGGCAAAATCACAAACAATGAATAAAGTATATATGATTTAGAAATTACCCTAGAACAATTAAGAACAACATTACTCTGATATTGAAACCACAATCTTGCAACAACGAAGTTTGAATACAAATGAATTTCAAAACTCCCAAATTGGGTCTTCAAATTAAAAACATAAAATCTACTCTAAAGTCTAAGAGAAATGCGCTCTAAGAATAGTCAAAGTGGTAGAATCTCTAAAATATCGAGTCTCCTTTTCAAGAACACTATCATCAACTATTTATACAATTTGCAAAAAGACCATAAAAATAAAATAGAAAATACAGTTGGCAGATGATACGGTTCACAGGTACGACTCGTAGGGTTACCTACGAGTTGTAATTGGGCTTTCATCGTAATGACATAGCATTTTGGACTTGACTACTACAATCCATTGCTTCGAATCGTGGTCTACTCTATGACTCATAGTGTCTTCTTATAAACTTTAGTTGAAGTTATTGGTCAAAATTTTGGCAACATTATTCCTAAGTAAGAAGCCCCCTCCTATGAGTTGTAGTGAGGTTAGCCTTGTATAGTTGACCTCAACTTTGCAAATTGCTAATATTTGAACATTGTTTCTAGCTATAGGGTACTCATAGCTTGGGCTACGACTCGTACTGTGGCTCATATATCCTGAACTTCATTGAAATTTGCAATTTTCTCCCAAAATCGTTCTAACATGTATTTTCTGCAAGAACAACACAAAAAAACATAAAGACCGTAAAAAGTCACATCAAGAACATGGAAAATCCCATGTTTTAGGCATCAAATATGCTATAATTTGACAGCACATCACCGAGGCAAAACAGGTTTTATGCTCTCCATGGAAGGCAAGGAGTGGATGAGGTGCCCCATGTTGTTACCGGTATGTTAAAGGGTTTTTATTATGATGTGTAAGCATTGATTGATCCGGTGCCATTCTTTCTTTCATTACTCCATTTTTTGTCAATAAGCTTCATGTGTGTCCCGAGTTGTTGTGTGAACCATATGAAGTGTCTACTCCTATTTGTTAGTCCATTATTGCTAAAAGTGTCTATAGAGATTGTCCCGTGTCCATGTTGCATACAGTCTTGCCTTGTGATTTTGTAAGTCAATAAGGAGCGTAGCAGCTCGACCAGAGTGAGAGGAGCCGTATTGAGACCCATTTTGTTCTATCTAGCCCGACGACTCTTCTCTTCACAAGTAGGCTTGGCGCTTAGTCGATTTGAAAGGCTGGAAAGATGCAAGAAGACTGAGGAGACGCTGGAGTGAAGTGATTCCAGGGCTGGGATCACGAACGGGAATCTAAATAGAAAAGAAGGCCAAGGTCGAGATAGTCTTGGCTAAGCAATTCATCTACCTTCTTTGAGAGGTATTATTATTCTAGTTCACATTATTCTATTAGGTAATAATCGCCTTATTTCTATCTTATTTCTTTCTTATAGTACTGTCGGTCTAAGGAGAGGAATGGAAGTAGTCGTCTTGCTTCTTTTCTTTGGATCCGATTATGTCTCTACTTCGCTTGATTCTCATGCCAGTGGACTCCATGCTCTGTTTTTGGCCTTATTAGCTTGATTTCATAAGTGAGCATTTTAAATTGAATAGATAGTGAGAAAAGCGCCTGTGAACTTGATATGGTGTATTTTGATATTTTTCTTGGGATGGATCGGTTCCATGCATGTCATGCTTCCATCGATTGTAGGACCCGTAAAGTGAGATTAAAATTCCCTAATGAATCCGTCCTTGAGTGGGAATGTTATAATGAGGTGGTCAAGGGTAGATTCATTTCCTGTCTTAAAGCCCAAAAGTTGATTTCTAAGGGTTGCTTATACCATCTTGTGAGGGTTAGGGATATTGAGTCTAAAGTCCTTCCTATTGAGTCAGTTTCAGTGGTCAATGAGTTTCTTAATGTCTTTCCCAATGAGCATCCCGATGTTTCTCCCATAAGGGAAATAGACTTTGGTATAGACCTCATTCCCGATACACAACCCATTACTATTCCCCCTTACCGTATAGCCCCGATGGACTTGAAGGATTAATTGAGGGATTTGTTGGAGAAAGGTTTCATAAGGCCTAGCAAGTCACCTTAGTGGTGCATCGGTATTGTTTGTAAAGAAAAAAGATTGTTCCCTTAGAATGTCCATTAATTATCGGCAACTTAATTGGGTTACTATAAAAAAACAAGTATTCTCTACCAAGGATAGATGACCTTTTTGATCAACTACAATGGGATAGTCACTTTCGAAGATTGATCTTCGGTTCAGATACAACCAAATGAGAGTGAGGGAGTGTGATATTCCCAAGACGACTTTTTGGACTAGGTATGGGAATTTTGAATTTGTGGTTGTGCCTTTTTGGTTGACGATTGCACTGACTATATTTATGGATCTCATGAATAGGGTCTTTAAGCCCTACCTTGATATGTTTGTGGTGGTCTTTATTGATGATATATTAATTTACTCCCTGAGAGAAAAAGAGCATGTGAATCACTTAAGGGTGGTGTTGCAAATATTAAGAGATGAGAGATTGTTTGCTAAATATGGAAAGTGTGCATTTTGGTTGAAAGAGGGTGCTTTTCTAGGTCACGTGGTGTCGGGAGATGGCATTAAGGTGGATCCTAAGAAGATAGAGGTGATAAGAAATTAGCCTAAACCCTTGACTCTGATGGATATTAGGAGTTTCTTAGGTTCGGTGGGTTACGAAAAGAGATTTGTGAATGGTTTCTCTTCTATTGCTTCACCTATGACAAAGTTGATCCAAAAGAAGGCAAAGTTTGTTTGGACCGATGCATGTCAAAAGAGTTTTCGAAGTTTGAAAAATAAGATTATCTTCATTCCTATATTGGCTCTACTGGAAGGGTTAGAGCTTTATTGTGATGCCTCAAGAATTGATTTAAGGTGTGTTTTGATTCAAAATGGCGAGGTGATAGCATATGCCTCTAGGCAACTTAAGGTTTATGAGCGGAATTATACCACCCATAATCTTGAATTGGTGGTCGTGGTGTTTGCTTTGAAAATTTGGCATCACTACATGTATGGGGTTCTTGTTGATGTGCTTATCAACCACAAAAGTCTCTAATATGTGTTCACACAAAAAGATCTTATCTTTAGACATAGACAGTGGTTAGAACTCCTTAAACGATTATGACATGAGTATACATTATCATCCCGGCAAAGCTATTGGTGTGTCTGATACTCTAAGTAGAGTGTCCATGGGGTAGCCTAACTCATATTGATGTTGGTAACAAGGAGGTGGCTATCGAAGCTCACTGGTTGGCTAGGTTGTAGGTTAGATTGAATGAAGTTAAGAATGGTGGTGTAGTGGTTCTTGATGGTTCTAAATCTTCTTTGCTTGAGAAAGTCAAGTCAAAACAAGACCTTGACGCCACCTCGCTAGGGTTGAAGTCCTTGGTGAAGGATTGTAAAGTGGAGGTTTTCTCCTAAGGGGGAGATAGTTTCCTTAGGGACCAAGATAGGTTATGTTTTCCTAATGTTGATTGCTTGAGAGAATTGATTTTGAAGGAGACCCATAATTCATCTTATTCTATTCACCATAGTTTCACAAAGATGTATAGAGAATTGACGGAGGTGTATTGGTGGGGTTGTATGAAGAGAGATATTGCCAAGTTCATATCCGGTTTCGACAATCGCCAACAAGTGAAAGCCGAACATCAAAGGCTGGGTGGACTAGCCCAAGACATAGAAATTCCCACTTGGAAGTGGGAAGAAGTTAACATTGATTTTCTGGTTGGGTTGCCCAAGACTAGGAAACACTTTGATTCTATTTGGGTTATTGTTGATAAGATGACAATGTCAAGTTACTTTCTACTGGTCAAAACAACCTATGGAGCTGAAGATTATTCAAAGTTGTATATCCACGAGTTTGTTAGAGTGCATGGGGTACCCATTTCGGATTGTGGTTCTCAATTCACTTCTAATTTTTGTAGATCCTTCCGAAAGGGTCTTCGTAATAGGGTCAAGCTTAGCATAGATTTTCATCCACAAACGGATGGCCAAGCCAAAAGGACTATCCATACTCTTGAGGATATGTTTAGATCTTGTGTTTTGGAGTTTAATAGTAGTTGGGATGAACATCTTTCGCTTTTTGAGTTTGCTTACTAAAATAGCTATCACTCTAGCATTGGTATGGCTCGCTTTGAAGCTTTATATGGTAGGCATTGTAAATCCATGGTTGGGTGGTTTGATGTGGGAGAGATGACATTGATAGGTCCGGATTTGGTTATGGAAGCCTTGTAAAAGATCAGGTTGATAAGGGATATGTTGACAACGGCCCAAAGTAGACAAAAGTCCTACTACGATGCTAGGAGAAGAGATATTGGTTCTAATATTGATGATTCATTTACTTTAAGGTCTCACCTATGAAAGGTGTGGTCTGGTTTGTCAATAAAGGGAAATTGAGCCCATGGTTTGTGAGACCTTATAGGATTTTGAGGAGGGTTGGTAAGGTTACATAGGAATTGGAGTTGCCTATGGAGATGAATATGGTTCATCCGGTCTTCCATATGTCTATGTTGAGGAAGTGTGTGGGTGACCTATCACGACCCAAGCCTAGGGCCTAGATGTGACATGGTGTAAAGGGAACCCGAAGGGACTCCAAGCAACACTCTTAGCGCATTATTACACATCATTGGTCGCGGAAGCATTAAAATAGCAACATAAGAGTAGAAATAGGGATAATCGAGGTGATTCAAGAGAGTCAAACTCATATCATTACACATGACATGTCCAAAAACACCTCTAATAAATGGAATAGAGTGGGGGTCAAGACAAGTAATCAGACTCACCCTCATAATCAACATTTGCATAAAGAAAGGTAGTTCAAGAACATAGTAAGAGATCATAAGCAACGTCCCTGAAATAGAGGACTCACCAACAAGCTTGAGTGGAAGCGTACTAGACTTGTGGATGGGGATGCTCAAGCGGGGCTCCGGTTCCTACATGGTGACATCATATCGGCACAGAGTATGCATTAGTACATCTGAATGTACTAAGTATGTAGGATGCAATGCAACAAGTGATAAGTACTATAATCAAAATGCATATCATAGAAAATGAATAGACATATATCAACATGGCATGTATGAATGATACTTGAAGTAAAATCATGCTTATATAGAACATAATACATGTGTAAGGAGTGACCATTCTTAGAGCAATCCAAGGCTTACCACCTACTTGGAGAGGCGCATGAGGTACAAACTCCTTCATGAGGTTGATGGAGTACAAATAACCAAGCAAGGTTGATGGAGTACAAACCCCCCAAGAAGATTGATGGGTACAAACCCCCAACAAGGTTGTATGGGCCTGCCACCTCCCGAGCGAGGCGATCGAGGTAGAAACCACTCAACAAGGTTACCTGGGCCTACAACCTCCCGGATGCGGCTTGGTCATCCCCAACACTATGAGTATCACATACATATATTCCTTCCATCATCATAGAATCATCATATATAAACCTTGCTTTCCTTATCATAAAGTGATTGAACTCATAAGACATGCATTGGACCTTCAATTCCTCAAGAAACCATAACCACACCTTTTATCAAACACTTAGCGGGTGTGTAGTGCTAGTGTAAAACCATGCAAGCCAAGAGTGTTATTATGCTAGAAAATCCAATGTAAAACCATCAATAGCTACTTGGTAACACCACTAAGCAATATACATCTAAATCCTTCATCAAATCTCACAATAGATCTTAGATCATAGCCCAAAACATAGTAAAACAATCACAATTTCATAAACCCCAACATAGTGTGCTGTGAATTTCATAATAAATAAGATCCATGAGTAAATCAATCTTAAATCATGCAATTTTTAAGAAAATGAAGCTTCGGAATCATGGGTGAAAGGAACCCATGAAAGAAAACTACATACCTTAGCTTTGAAGATTAACTTGGTGAATATTGGAGATGGAGACTTGAAGCTTGAATGAGAACCTTGAAATCCGAATGTGTTTGAGACTTGAAGTTCGGAGTAAAATATTTGGCTAAGTGTTTGAATAAGTATTGGGAAATGTTTTGAATGATATGAGGGTGAAATATGGCTAAGTATAGGTATTCATGCCTGGGAACACTTAGTCCAAGTACTCAGAAGTCTTTGATCGAAGTCAAAAACTAGTAACAAAAAGCACTGAGAGGCGCGGGCAAGAAAACCTTTATGGAAATCGCATTTTGAGATTTCCAAATTTTGATACGGTTGCTCTTAAATTGGGGTTAGACCCATATTCAAATCAATTTTACCCCCTTAACAAGAATATGAAGTCAAAATTTTGATATCACGCACGGATTTTGAGATATATAGAAATTACGATTTCAAGCACTTCCGAGGCACATTTTCGGGAACTTTTTGGGGTCGTTTCAATATCTCACCCTTGGGAACATTCGTCCCTAAATGTCAAAGAAACTCATATGAGAGATGGAAACATGAAAATTTCATCCCACATAAGAATGCAACAATGCACTTAAACATCATTTCAATATTCTCAACATAAGAGTAAAATCATCATGAACTTGTCAATTTAAACATGAATGGATGCATATGCCATGGGCTGAACATAGACTTGAAATCACATAGGGGACTTAGATTGATACCTTAGGCTTGAGTGGATTGGAAAAGATATGGATATTACTTTTGCATGTCCACTTTGGCCTCCCAAGAAGAACTTTCGACTTGTTGATTCCTCCAAAGGACATTAACGGAAGTCACATCCTTGTTCCTCAACCTCTTCACTTGTCTATCCAAAATTTGAACCGGAACCCCTTCATAGTTCAAATTATCTTCCACAACACCCACAACATCAAGGGGCACAATAGCATTAGGATCACCCACACACTTCCTCGACATAGAAACATGAAAGACCGGATGAAGCAATTCCAACTCATTAGGCAATTCCAACTCATAAGCTACCTTTTCAATTCTCCTCATTACCCTATAAGGACCCATATATCCTAGGCTCAACTTGCGCTTCTTACCTAACTAAACAAAACCATTCATGGGTGACACTTTCAAATAAACCCAATCACCCACTTTGAATTCAAGACCCCTTCTCCTCACAAAGGCATAGGACTTTTGACCACTTTGAGTCATCTTCAACCTCTCCCTAATCATCCTAACCTTCTTAAGAGCCTCCATAACAAGATCTAGTCCCAACAAAGCCACCTCACCAATTTGAAACCACCCAACCACTGATCTACAACGTCAACAATAAAAGGCCTCAAAAGGAGCCATACCGATGGTAGAATGATAGTTATTGTTGTATGCAAACTCAATCAATGGAAGATGATCATCCCAACTACCCTTAAGCTCCAATACACAAGCCCTAAGTATGTCTTCAAGTGTTTTGACAGTCCTTTCGACTTGGCCATCCGTTTAAGGGTGGAAGGTTGTGCTAAGCTTAACCTTTGTACCAAGACCCCTTTGGAAAGACCTCTAAAAAGGTGAAGTAATTTGAGCTCCACCATCCGATATGATAGATAAAGGAACCCCATGCAATCCCACCAAGTCATTGATGTATAACCTAGCATACTCTTCAGCCCCATATGTGGTCTTAACCTATAGAAAGTGAGCCAATTCATCATCCTATCAACCACACCCAAATGGTATCAAAACTCTTCTTAGTCTTGGGCAACCCAACTACAAATTCAATATTAATCTCTTCCCACTTCCAAGTAGGAACCTTTATGTCGGGTTAGGCAACCCAGCCTTGGATGTTCGGCTTTGACTTGTTGACAACTATGGTAATCGGACACGTATTTGGAAATCTTTCTTCATGCCTCCTCACCAATACAACTTTCTCAAATCTTTATACATTTAGTAGAACCGGGGTGAATAGAATAGGAAGAACCATGAGCCTCATCAAGAATTCTCTCTCTCAAGCCATCAACACAAGGCACACACAACCAACCTTGCTATCTAATAGTACCATCTCCCACTTGGGAGAAAGCTTCCACCTTCCCATCACTAACCGATGTCTTCAATTCCAACAAGGAGGGATGAAGATCTTGCTTAGATTTTACCTCCTGAACTAACGAAGATGTAGAAGCTTCAACAACAACAACAACACTATTACCCATTTCTCCCAGCCTAACTCCCAATCTAGCCAAATGAAGGACCTCTCTAGCCACCTCCTTATCACCACCATCAATATGAGATAGGCTACCCATAGACACCATACTCAAAGCATCCGCCAGCATATTAGCCTTATTCGGATGATAATGCACACTCTTATCATAGTCCTTAAGAAGTTCTAACCACCTCCTTTATCTCAAGTTAAGATCTTTTGAGTGAAGATATATTGGAGGCTCTTATGATCATTGAACACATCAACATGCACCCTATACAAGTAATGACGCCAAATCTTTAATGCAAATAGCACGGCGGCTAGTTCAAGATATGGGTAGGATACCAACTCAATAAGTATCACAATACACAACAAATCCCTCTAGTTCTTCTGGTACAGACAATATAAGAGCGGACACAAGCTTATCTTTCAATTTTTGGAAGCTCCTCTCACACTCATCGGTCCACACAATCTTAGCCTTCTTTTGAGTCAATTTAGTCGTGGGAGAAGCAATAGAAGAGAACCCATTCAAAAATCTCTGATAATAACCCGCTGAGCCCTAGAAGCGCCTAATATCTAACCAATTTCTAATCACGTCCTTCGTTTTAGGATCCACCTTAATACCATCCCCCGACACAACATGTCCTAGGAAGGAAACCTCCCTCAACCAAAACTCACACTTCTCATACATTACATATAACTTCTCTTCCCTCAATCTTTGCAAAAAAACCCTCAAAGGAGCCCTATGCTCCTCCTCACCATGATAACAGATCAAAATATCATCAATGAATAACACAATAAATGAATCAAGGTAGAATTTGAAGACATTATTCATAAGGTCCATGAAGATGGCCAGTGCATTGGTCAACCCAAAAGATATCACAATGAACTCATAATGCCCATACCTAGTTCAGAAGGTCGTCTTGGAATATCATACTCCCTCACCTTCACTTGACGATACCCAGAACAAAGATCAATCTTAGAGAAATGGCTAGCTCCTTGCAATTGGTCAAAAAAATCATTAATTCTATGAAGAGGATACCTATTCTTGATGGTGATTTTATTATGTTGCCTATAGTCAATACACATTCTAAGGGACCCATCCTTCTTTTTCACAAACAACAATGGTGCGCCCCAAGGAGATTGGCTAGGCCTAACAAATCCTTTCTTCAGTGTGTCCCTTAATTGTTCCTTCAACTACTTCAACTTCGCTGGGGCCATACGGTAAAAGGGAATAGAAATGGGTTGAGTAACGAGAAGGAGATCTATACCAAGTCTATTTTCCTTTTGGGAGGAACACCGAGAAGGTCATTTGGAAAGATATCAAGGAACTCATTTACAAGCAGAACCGACTCTATGGAAAGAACTTTGGACTCCACATCCCTTACCCTAACAAGATGGTAAAGATACCCCTTAGAGATTATTTTACGGGATTTAATGTAAGAGATGAACCTACCCTTGACCACCGCATCATGACTCTTCCACTCAATGATGGGTTCATTTGGGAATTGGACTTTGACCCTATGGCTTCTACAATCAATAGAAGCATAGTATGCATGCAATCAATCCATCCCATGAATGACATTAAAATCAACCATGTCGAACTTAACAAGATCACAAGGCAATATTCTATGCAAAATGCAAATGGAAAAATCTCTATAAACCTTCCTAACAACAATATATGCACTAATAGGAGTAGACACCTCATATGACTCACTCAATAATCCGGAGTCAACATAGAACTTTTTGGGAACAAAGAGGGTAATAAAAGAAAGAGTAGCCCCCTGATCAATTAATGTATACACATCAAAATCAAAGATTTTCAACATACCATTGACAACATTGGGCACCTCATCAACTCCTTGCCTCCCATGCAAAGCATCAAACCTGTCGTGCCCTGGGGAGCCATCTTGTTGGCCACTTCTTTTGAATGGAACCACATTAGCACATTGTGGACAAACCTCTTTACCCTTGTTACGGTTTCGAGGGCATTCCATCTCCTTATGCCCAACTTCCCCACAACCTTAGCAAGCCTTTGTCCCTCAAGCATGGGCCACTATATGATCCCTACCACATTTTGGACACCCACCATTAGGAACCACACTTTCAGCACCTTTGGCCCTTGGAAAATCATTGGCAACCCTCTTATGAGAAGATCCTTTGCCTTCATGTAACCGGCCACACTTTTGGTACTTCCCCTCAAAACGGGCCTTAATATTATTTATAAATCTAGATTGCCTCTGATTAAAACATTCTTACTGTGATTTTGATACTTTCGATGAACCTGTCTTTTATAAGCTTGTCATGAGATCGTAACACACTAAAGAACTTATTCTTATGATTACATGATTCTCATGATTGATGGGAATTACTAGATTCTTATAATTTTCAAATGTTATTATATGATTATGTATGTATTTCATTGAGAGTATTGCTTAGCATCGAGTTGGACTAGTGATGATTACCCAGATTATAAAACTATTTTGCATGATAATATATCCCAATTGGATCACTAGCTAGTGAATTTACATAAGCTTATTATCATGGTCTTTATCATGGCAAGCAGGATAATCTCATTTCGGTGTGTAAAAAAGACACTTAACTCATATGATTTATATCAATTGATGGTATCTCTCACTTATGTTATCATGGCCTAAGCCTAGGGCCTAGACGTGACATGGTGAATAGGAACCCGAAGGGATACCAAACAAGCCTTTTAGCATACCGTTCACACATCCTTGGCTAGGAAGCAAAATAAACAACAACAAGAGATGTAAATAAGGGAAGCGAGACTAATGGAAATCTTGATATTTATAAAACATAAAAGAGTCAAAGCTCAAAACATAAGTACATCAACTGTTCCAACAAAAGCTCTAACATAGATTGGAGTGGGAGCCAAGACAATTTCTAGGCTCAACCTCATAGTATCACATATTCAACATAAAGTGATAACAAGTAAGAGTAGCATAGCTAATGTCCCCAAATGTGAGGACTCACCAAAGCATATATTCCAAAATGCCAAAACTAGCCATGTGGAGGATGATTAGAGGTGCTCCGATTTCTACATAGTAACATATTGTAGGCATAGAGTAGGCATTAGTATGTTTGAATTTACTTAGTATGTAGGATGCAATGCCACAAGATATAAGCCAACATAGTCAGAATGCATAGTCATAAGCAATGGATAGTTATAATATCAACATGGCATGCATGATCAATGCTTGAGGTAAAACATGCTTGTAAATTAGATTACTTGAAAATATAAATTACATGTGTGGGAGGAGACCATAATCATAGACCAACCAACTAGTACTTGGAATCCGTGGCATGTCACTCCTTCGATGAGGTGGTCAAGGTATCTACCCCTCAACATGGTAGTAAGGACATGTCACCCTCCAAAAAGGTGGTCAAGGTATCTACCCCTTACCATGAAGTACGGGCATGTCACCTCCCCCCTCCCGAAGGTGATCAAGGTATCTACCTCTCAACATCGTACTACGGGTATGTCACCCCCCGACAAGGTATGTCAACTTGCAACACAATAGATACTTTCAATGAACTCAATACATACATACAATCCCTTAATCATCATAAAGTCACTTGACTTGTAAACCGTGTAATAGACCATCAACAACTTGAGAATCCTTGTCAAGACACTTTATCAAACACTTGGTGGGTGTGTAATGCTAGTTCAAAATTATGCAATTCGAGAGTGAGATAATATGATAAAACACAATGTAAATCAACCCCGCCCCCCCAACACATAGTAAAATCGTCATGTAAGATACCTTGATATCCATGATCAAATCTCACAATAGATCATATTTTCATCACTCAAAACATGCATAGTCATAATAGACGAACCAACTAGTACTATAAGCTTGAAATAGGTAGACATGTGTTTTCAATGAACATTTCATAAACCCAACGTATTTTATAGTCATAATCCATAATAGGTAATACCCATAAGTAATACAACTTGAAAACATACAATTTTCATAAAATAGGAAGGTTGGGCACCATGGGTGAAAAGACCCAATGGTTGAAACCCATATACCTCAAACTTGGGTTTTCTTGATGTAAACTTCAAGGAGACTTGAATCTTGAATGGAGTTTTTGAGATCTAGAATTATGCTTGAGACACTTGAATTTGGATAAAATATTTGGTGAAGTGTTAGAGAGGGTTTTGAGAAGGTCTTGAGTGATATAGAGTTGAAAAATGGCTAAGTATAGGTGTTTTCACGCATATGTGGGCATAAGGCTATGATCCCAAGGCCCTTGGGCCGAAACAGGACTTTTAAGAAAAATTAACACTGATCCACACCCCTGGCACGTTGCGTCCAGGGCGTGGATTGCCACTGGAATTCATAAATTTGTAAAAATTACATTTCGCTACTGGTCTTCTGAATTCGAGATTATACCCATTTCCGACTCAATTTTTCACGCTGATCAAGAATATGAAGTCGAATTTTTGATATTACAAACGGATTTTGAGATAGATGAAAATTATGGTTATAGGCATTTCCGAAGCAAATTCTTGGAGCTTTTTTGGGGTGTTTCAATATCTCCCCCTTGGGAACGTTCGTCCCTGAATGTCAAAGAAACGTACATAAGAGAAGTAAGTAAGAAGATTTCAGCCCGACATGAATGCAATAGCACATTTAAACATAATTTCAAAAATCTCAACATGAATATGAAAAATCACCATAAACTTGTCAACATGAACATAAATGCATGCAAAATGACATAAGGAATGAAATGTAAGGCTTGAAATCATATAGGGGACTTAAATTAGTACCTCTGGCTTGAGTAAAGTGGATAAGGTATGGATATCACTTTCTCATGTCTGCTTGGCTTCCCATGTGGCACTTTCAACTTGTTCGTTCCTCCAAAGGACCTTGGCGGAAGCTACATCCTTGTTCCTCAACCTCTTCACTTGAATATCCAAAATCTCTATCGGGACCTCCTCATAAGTAAAATTGTCCTCTACAACACCCACAATATAGAACTAGGGTCACCCACACATTTCCTCAACATGGACACATGGACGACCAGATGAACCATATTCATATCAATGGGTAACTCCAACTCATAGGACACCTTACCAATCCTTCTCAACACTCTATAAGGACCCACAAAACTTGGGCTCAACTTACCCCTCTTGCCAAATCAGACTACACCCTTCATGGGTGAGACTTTCAAGTAAACCCAATCACCAACCTTAAATTCAAGATCTCTCCTTCTCACATCAGAGTATGACTTTTGTCTACTTTGGGCTGTTTCCAATCTTTCCCTTATCAATCTCACCTTCTCCAAGGCCTCCATAACCAAATCCGGGCCTAATAAAGCCATCTCCCCACCTCAAACTATCCAACTGGGGATCTACAATATCTACCATAAAGAGCTTCAAAAGGAATCATACCAATACTTGAATGATAACTATTGTTGTAACCAAATTCGATAA
The DNA here is from genome assembly GCA_026153255.1 of Solanum medicagineum. Classification (NCBI taxonomy): domain Eukaryota; kingdom Viridiplantae; phylum Streptophyta; class Magnoliopsida; order Solanales; family Solanaceae; genus Solanum; species Solanum medicagineum. The sequence continues at coordinate 28,860 of JAPFFP010098776.1, read as the reverse complement.
GTAGAAAATCTTCATCCCAACTACCCTTAAACTCCAAAAGACAAGCTCTAAGCATATCCTCAAGAGTTTGGATAGTCCTCTCGGCTTGGCCATCTGTTTGAGGGTAAAAGGTCATGTAAGTTTAACTTTGGTTCCAAGTCCTTTTTGAAAGGACCTCCAAAAGTGTGAAGTGAATTGAGCATCATGATCCAAAATGATAGACAAAGGCACCCCATGCAATCTAACCAACTCATGTATATACAACTTAGCAAAATCTTCAGCACCATAAGTTGTTTTGACTAGCAGGAAATGAGCCTATTTTGTCATTCTATCCACAACAACCAAATAGAATCAAAATGCTTTCTAGTCTTAGGCCACCCAACCACAAAATCCATGTTGATTTCCTCCCAATTCCAAATAGGAATCTCTATATCTTGGGTAGGCCACCTGGCCTCTGATATTCGGCTTTTACTTGTTGGCAATTATGACATCCAGATATGAACTTGGCAATGTCTCTCTTCATACCACCCCACTAATACACTTCCCTCAAATCTCTATACATCTTTGTGGAATCGGGGTGGATAGAATAGGAAGAATTATGAACCTCATCTAAAATCTTCTTTCTCAAGTCATCAACACTAGGCACACACAATTACCTTGGTACCTAAGGGTACCATCTCCCCCTTGAGAGAAAACCTCCACTTTACCATCTCTCACCATGGCCTTCATTTCTAGCAAGGCGGGGTCAAGATCTTGTTTTGCCTTTACTTCCTCAATCAAAGAAGACTTAGAACCATCAACAAATACTACAACCACATTATCTACATCATCTAACCTAACCCCCAACCTAGCTAACTGATGAACCTTTCTTGCCACCTCTTTGCCACCATCAAGACACCCTACCTAAAGCATCAACCACAACGTTAGCTCTGTCGGGATGATAATGCACACTCATATCATAATCTTTAAGGAAATCTAACCACCTTCTTTGACTCAAGTTAAGATTTTTCTGTGGGAACACATATTGGAGACTCTTATGATCCGTAAACACATCAACATGAACCCCATACAAGTAGTGATGCCAAATTTTCAAAGCAAATACCATGGCCACCAATTCAAGATCATGGGTCGGATAATTTTTCTCATGCACTTTATGTTGTCTAGAGTTATACGCTATCATCTTACCATTTTGCATCGAAACATACCCCGAAGCAATTTTTGAGGTGTCATAATACACAACAAATCCCTCCCACCCTTCCAGTAGAGACAAGATAGGAACGGAGACAAGCTTATTTTTCAAAGTTTGGAAAATCTTTTCACACTCATCAATCCACACAAATTTCGCCTTATTTTGTGTCAATTTTGTCATAGGAGGAGAAATAGAAGGGAAACCATTTACAAACCTCCGGTAATAACCCACCAAACCCAAGAAACTTCTAATGTCCGATGGAGTCAAAGTTTTAGGCCAATTTCTAATCACCTCCATTTTCTTAGGATCCAGTTTAATGCCATCACCCGACACCACATGCCCTAGAAAAGCAACCTCTTTCAATGAAAACTCAAATTTCTTATATTTTGCATACAACCTCTCCTCCCTTAAGATTCGCAACACCACCCTTAAGTGATCCACATGCTCCTACTCACTATGGGAATAAATCAAGATATCATCAATAAAAACTACCACAAACAAGTCAAGGTAGGGTTTGAAGACCCTATTCATATGATCCGTAAATATAGTCGGTGCATTAGTCAACCCACAGGAGATAACCACAAACTCAAAGTGCCCATACTTAGTACGAAAAGTCATCTTGGGAAAGTCATACCCCCTCACTTTCACTTGGTGATACCTGGACTAAAGATCAATCTTAGAAAACTGACTAGCCCCCTTGAACTTGATCAAAAAGGTCATTAATCCTTGGTAGAGGGTACTTGTTCTTTATGGTGACTCTATTAAGTTATCGGTAATCGATGCACATTCTATGAGAACCATTTATTTTCTTCATATAGAACACCGGTGCAACCCACGGTGACTTACTACGTCTTATAAATCTCTTCTCCAAAAAATACCTCAAATGATCCTTCAACTCCTTCAACTCTGTCGGGGCCATACGGTAAGGGAGAATAGAAATGGGTTGAGTATTGGGAAGAAAGTCTATACCAAAGTCTATTTCCCTTTTGGGAGGAACACCAGGAATCGCATTAGGAAAGACATCAAGAAACTCATTAACCACCGAAACCGACTCAATAGGAAAGACTTTGGACTCAATATCCCTAACTCTCACAAGATGATAGAGACAACTGTTAGAAATCAATTTTTGGGCTTTCAGGCAAGAAATGAATCTACCCTTGACCACCACATCACTACTTTCCCACTCAAGGATGGGTTCATTGGGGAATTGGAATTTAACCCTACGGATTCTACAATCAATAGAAGCGTTATATACATTCAACCAATCCAGTCCAAGAATGACATCAAAATCCACCATATCTAAATTCAGCAAAATCACAAGGCAATACTTTATGCAAAATGAACACGGGGCTATTTCCATATACTCTTTTAGCAAAAATGGACTCACCAACAAGAGTAGACACCTCATAAGGCTCACACAACAATTCGGGACTAACATGAAGCTTTTTGGCAACAAAAGGAGTAATAAAGAAAGAGTGGCACCCAGGTCTATCAATGCATGTACATCAAAATCAAAAATCCTTAACATACCGGTGACGACATCGGGCACCTCATCTACCCCTTGTCTCCCTTGACGAGCATAGAATCTTTTTTACCTTGGAAAACCCCCTTTTGTCCTCCTATCTCTTTTTGACCCACATTCGCACCTTGGCCTTGTGGACGACCATCTCTTTCTTTGTTTCTAGCATGAGGACAATCAATCAACTTATGACCCACTTCACGACAACCATAGCAAGCACTAGAATCCTTCAAACATGGGTTATTATGGCTCTTACCACATCTTTGGCACATAGGGTTAGGCACCACACCACCACTACCTTGGAACTTTGGGTTGTCACTAGCAAAACTCATATTAGGAGCATTGGAAGACCCTTGGCCTTGGAACTTGTGGACTTGAGAAAACCGGCCACCCTTGAAATTTTTGAATCCACCCTCAAAACAAGCCCTCTAGGAATCACCACTTCTCCTCTTTCTAAGCTTTTCACCCTCTACTTTTTCAGCATATGTAATGAGGTGGGACAAATCCATACCACCTATTAGCATGGCAGTACGACACTCCTAATTAACCAAGTCGGACACGCCCGACACAAATTTGTTCATCCTTGACCTTGGCTCGGCAACCAATTGCGGGGTATACTTGGAGAGTTGGTTGAACTTGAGTTTGCATACTCCCTCACACTCATGGAATCTTGCTTAAGGTTCATAAGTTCCATCATCTTCACCTCCCACAGCTCAATAGGAAAGAACCGGTTGAGAAATGTCGCTTTGAACTCTTCCGAAAGGATAACATTATCATTCCCCTTCTCCATCTTCCATTGGTGAACCATATTTGAGCCATCCCTTTGAGTTGGTAGGCCACTAACTCCGCCTTTTCCTCCAAATTAACCCCCATAATAGACAACACCTTATACACTTCATCAATGAATTCTTGGGGATCCTCATCCACCTTGGAACCATAAAACTACGGTGGATTCATACTAGAAAAATCCTTCACCCTTGAGGCCAGAGTAGGAGCATGAGGGGCTTGGCTCTCCTTAGTCTTCCTCCTGAAATAGGCATGATATAGAATATCAAAGAACATTTGTTAGAGAAAAATCCTTACCTTAACTTCTATAGCACGACATAGATCATGAAGAAGGGGAACATTTCCTAAAATGCCTCATATCCTTTTACTCATAGTTGTGGTGCACTTCACAACCATGAAACAAGACTTTAATCAATGCGATGTGTTGGATTTTGAGGACCATTAACAACCTAGTGCTCTGATACCAAGTTTGTCACGACTGAAGCCTAGGGCCTAGATGTGACATGGCGAATGGGAACCCGAAGAGACCCCAAACAAGAAGCCTCTTAGAATGCTATTCACACATCCTTGGTTGCGGAAGCAAAATAAACAACAACAAGAGATATAAATAAGCTAAGCGGGGCTAAGGGAAGTCTTGATATATATAAAAAACATAAAAGAGTTAAAGCTTAAAGCTTAAATACATCAATTATTCCACCAACACGTCTAACATAAATTGGAGCGAGGGCCAAGACACTTTCCGGGCACACCCTCATAGTATCAAGTATTCAACATAAAGAGACAACAACTAGTAAGAGTAGCACAGCTAATGTCCCCAGATTTGAGGACTCACCAAAGCTTATCTTCTGAAATGCCAAAACTAGCCACGTGGAGGATGACCGAGAGGTGCTTTGGTTCCTACATGATAACATCATGTAAGCATAGAGTATGCGTTAGTATGATTGAATGTACTAAGTATGTAGGATGTAATGCCACAAGATATAAGCCAACACAGTCAGAATACATAGTCATAAGCAATGGATAGTTATAATAGGGTTTGAAGACCCTATTAATAAAATCCATGAATATAGCCGGTGCATTATCAATCCAAAAGACATAACCAAGAACTTAAAGTGTGAATACCTAGTCCGAAAAGCCGTCTTGGGAAAGTCACACTCCCTCACTTTCACTTGGTGATATTTGGACCAAAGATCAATCTTAGAAAAATGACTAGCCCCTTGATGTTGATCAAAAAGGTCATCAATCTTTGGTAAAGGGTGCTTATTCTTTATGGAGACTCTATTATGTTTCTAGTAATCAATGCACATTCTAAGAGAACCATCCTTTTTCTTCACAAACAACACCGATGAACCCTAAGGTAACTTACTAGGCCTTATAAAACCCTTCTCCAATAAATACCTCAATTGCTCCTTCAACTCCACCGGGGCTATACGGTAAGGGAGAATAGAAATGGGTTGAGTATCGGGAAGGAGGTCTATATAAAAGTCTACTTACCTTTGGGGAGGAATAGCAGGAAGCTCATTGGGAATAACATCAAGGAACTCATTAACCACCACAACCAACTCTATAGGAAGGACTTTAGACTCAACATCCCTAACCCTCACAAGATGATAGAGACAACCCTTAGAAATCAACTTTTGGGTTTTAAGGCAAGAAATGAATCTACCCTTGACCACCACATCAACTTTCCCACTCGAGGACGGGTTCACTAGGGAATCGGAATTTAACCCTACGGGTTCTACAATCAATAAAAGTATAATATGCATGCAACAAGTCCATCCTAAGAATGACATCAAAATCCACCTAAAATCACAAGGCAAGAGTTTATGCAAAATGAACACTAGACAATTTCTATAGACTCTTTTAGCAATAATGGACTCACAAATGGGGTTAGAAACTTCATAAGGCTCACACAACAATTCGGGACTAACATGAAGCTTTTTGGAAACAAAAGGAGTAATAAAAGAAAGAATGGTACCCGGATCTATCAATGCATACACATCAAAATCAAAAACCTTGAACATACAAGTGACGACATTGGGTACCTCATCTACCCCTTGTCTCACTTGAAGAGCATAGAACCTATTTTGCCTTGGAGCACCCCCTTTTTGGCTTCTCTTCCCTTTGGACCTACATTTGCACCTTGGCCTTGTGGATGACCATCCCTACCTTTGTTTGGAGCCCGAGGACTATCAATTACCTTATGACCCACTTCACCACAACCATAGCAAGCATTGGAGTCCTTCAAACATGGACCATTATGGTTCCACACCTTTGGTGCATAGGGTTATGCACCACACCACCACCACCTTGGAACCTTAGGTTGTCATTAGAAAAGATCCTATTAGGGGCATTGGAAGACCCTTTGCCTTGGAATTTGTGTCCTTGAGGAAATCGGCAACCCTTGGAATTTTGGAATCCACCTTTAAAATGAGCCATCTTAGACTCACTACTCCTTCTCTTTCCATGCTTCTCACCCTCTAGTTGCTCTGTGTATATCATAAGGTGAGACAAATCCATATCACATATTAGCATGACGGTACAACACTCCTCATTAACCAAGTCGGATACACACAACATAAATTTGTTCGTCCTTGACCTTGGCGCGGCAACCCATTGTGAGCATACTTGGCGAGTTGGTTAAACTTGAGGGCATACTACCTCACACTCATAGACCCTTTCTTTGGATTTATAAATTCCATCATCTTCGGCTCCCTTATCTCAATAGGAAAGAACCGATTGAGAAATACCTCTTTGAACTCTTCCCAAAGGATAATATTATCATTCCCCTTCTCTATCTTCCATTGAGTGACCATATTTGAGCCACCCCTTTAAGTTGGTAGCTCACTAACTCTGCTTTCTCATCTGAGTTAACCCCCATAATGGACAACACCTTATACACCTCATCAATGAATTCTTGGGGATCCTCACACTACTACGAAAAGGAGATTTAGCAACAATTAAAATTTGCATTAGCGGCTATAATAATGGTCATTATAGCTTTTACCAGCCATTGAACTACGGTCGCTATTTTGGGGATCGGCAAAGGATTTTGCAGCCATTCAAACAAGCACTGGTAAAACTAGGCCCAATTATCGCTAAAACTCATTCGATTTTATGGCAATTGGTTATGTCAACTAAGATGGTTGCTAAATCCAATTCAAAGTGGTTAGTTGTGCTCATGTAGCCTCTTTTTTTCAGTCAGTAAATCCAACTAAATTGCTGCTAAAACAAATTTATTTTAATGGCAATTAAGATGACTATTAAATCAAATATAGACGAGTTAGTTACTCTCTGTAGTGTCTATTTTTATAGCCAATAAACTCAACTAAATTGCCGCTAAAATGCATTAGTTTTAGCAGCAACTAAAAAAGTTGGTAAATCAAATATGAAACGATTATATTTTGCTTATATAGCATCCATTTTTACAGCTAACAACTTTAATAAAATTTTCACTAAAACTTACTATCTTTAATGACAAAATTTTTGTTGCAATTATAGAGTTTATAAATGGAAAATCCCAACAAAATTATTATCAAATGGACTCTATTACGGGCAACAAAACTTTTCAAATGCTAAAAAATATATAATATTAATTCATAGAATAAAATGTAATCTCATAAAATCTAAACAACAAAAACAATGTACTAATCCCAGCAACTATACTATCACAACTGAAAAAAAAAAGTCATATTATTTATATAACTGATCAACAAAAATGTATTCATAGAATTCCCATAATTGTTCATCATACTGAAATCTTCCATTGGCAAAAGCTTCGAACATCAAATTATTGGACTTGAATTATTAAAATAAATGTGTCAAAAGATAAAATGTAATGGATAAAAACATCACAAAAAATCTCAAAAATCCAAAGTAACATGGATGACTTAACAAATCTAGAACCTAATTCGACGAAATGAAAATGACAGATAAAAGGCTTTGGATGACTTAACAAATTCAGAAGCTAATTCTTTGATACAGATACAAATTGAGTCTAGGAAGAAAAGATTGCGTCAAGAAACTAATGCTTCAATTTGAGAACTTGTATCCATGAGTTTCCCTAGAGAAACAGCGGTTGCTGCTATTCGTAATCATGGACAAGGCAAGCAGCGCTAGATCATCTACTTGGAGGAACAAGTGTTACTACTGCTGCAACAGGAGATCATAACGTGAACAGTGGTTTACATAATGATCAGGGGGTAGATGGATCTGAAAATGATACTCTAACAATGACTAAGGTGAAGATGGATTGGGTACTAACACAGGCTCAAGTATGTAGTGAAGAAATTCCATTATCCAGACAACTTGACTAAAACTATTTTTTTATAGTCATAACTAAAATCTGAAGGAGAACTTTTTCAGCTATCAAACAGTACATTTGGTTGATAAACCAGAATAAATAGGCGCCTTTTACTACAAAGTCTTTGCTTATATTAATTCTTAGCTAACCTGATATAGAACTCATTCATCTTCCTGAATGCCAGGTTTGAGAAAGGGCGTGTTGCAGATGCACTTCAACGAAATGAAAATGACACACAAATGGCTTTGGATGACTTAAAAAATCTAGAAGCTCAATCTTCGATACATGTACATATTGAGTCTAGGAAAGGAAAAAGATTGTGTCAAGCAACTAATGCTTCAATTTAAGAACTTGTATCCATGGGTTTCCCAAGAGACCAGCGGCTGCATCTATTCGTAGTCTTGGAACAAGTCAAGCAGTGTTAGATCATCTACTTAGAGGAACAAGTCACACTATTGCCTCAGCAAAAGATCATAAAGTGAATTACTAGTGAATTACTAAAAGGAGATGCTTACTTTGACTATGACATTGAGGTCACGAAACAAGGTGAAGCTATAATAGAGTACTTGCCTTTAGTAACTACAAAGAGATAATGCAAAGATTGGTTCATCGTCGTAGTTAAAAGTATAGTACATGTTCAAAATTGCCTGTATTCATAGTTAAACATACAGTCAGGAGCTGAAATAGAAAAAAACTAGAATTACACTAGCGTGTCTTCAGATTTTTCTCTTCCAGTTAACCAATGACTCTCTTGTTCCAGTATTTGGTTAGAAAAGTTCACTATATCAAGCTTCATGTAATATTTCACAGAGAAGTACTAACTCCAAAATATAATAGAGCACATTTGGACTTACCCTGCACTGTCAAGCATCTAGCTAACAAACAACCAAGATTTACATTTTAACAAACTTGAGTAATCTTTAATCTATACAAACTAGAATTACACTAGCATGTCTTGAGATTTCTCTCTTCCGGACCCATTTATAATCCTCTACTAGTTGGATTAATAGATCATCCAATTGGAAATGATAACAAAATGCATAAGTTGACTAACAGCACTATTGTTCCAATATTTGGTCAGTCAAGTTCACTATATTAAGTTTAATGAAATATTTCACAGAGAAGTTCTAAGTTCTAACTCCAAATATAGCAGAGCACATCTGCACTTACCCTGTACTGTCAAGACTCTAGTTAACAAACAACCAGCATTTACATTTTGGCAAACTTGAATAGTCTGAAAGAAAAAAACTGGAATTGCACTAGCGTGTCTTGAGATTTCTCTCTTTCAGTTGACTAACGACATTCTCGTTCTAGTATTTAGTTACAAAAGTTCACTTATCAAGCTTAATGTAATGTTTCATTGGGAAGTTCTAACTTCAAATATAAACAGTACATCTGCACTTACCCTGCACTGTCAAGCGTCTAGCTAACAAACAGTCAAGATTTATATTTTGACAAACTTGAATAGTCTGCTACGTATAAAAATGGAATACACTAGCGTTTCTTGAGATTTCTCTCTTCTAGTTGACTACCGGCATTCTTGTTCTAGACATCTAGGAGTGCCCTTTAGGTTGGTATCGACATGCTTGCTGATGTTGTTGGCCTAACACTTGGTCTTAGGGGAAGAAATGTAGTGTTGGATGAATCTTGCACTCATAAGGTGATTAACGATGGAGTTACAGTTGCTCGAGCTATAGAGCTACACTATCAAATCTACATACAACTATCATATCAGGCAAAATGCACAGTTTGATCTGGAAGACTAAGAAAATTTATGATGCTAGCCTGACAGAGGATAAGCTGCAGACGAGGAATTAAGTTATGTTGCTTGTACTATTTGTAAAAAAATGACAAGGAATCATTGAACTATTTATTACTTCTAGTCTCAAGAATAAACAGGTCATAGGTTTGTTCCAGCAGATCCATCAGAAAGAAGAGATGAAAAATCATAGAACATGGCAGAGTACAAGTTGAAAAAAACTGTACGTGGCAGCAAGCTCGCAATAATTCATAGCAAAAAAAAGTGAGAAAATAAGAAGAGAAAAAGAGACGAAGAAGAGCTAAAATCTTACCTTGTGAACCATTGGAAGTGTGTCACAACAAGAAATGTGAAATAAAGGGAGATGTTAGCAACTGTACCCATATCTTCGACACTACTCTCCGTGATGGAGAGCAGTCCTTGGGGGGCTACAATGACAACTACAGATAAATTCGACATTGCGAGGTAGTTAGCTAAGCTAGGTGTTGATATAATTGAGGTTGGTTTTCCTGCTTCATCTAAAGCTGATTTGAAGTTGTGAAACTGATAGCTAAGGAAGTTGGTAATGGGGTTTATGAAGAGGGACATATTACAGAATAAGTTACAAGAATGGTACTAACCACAAAAGCCATAGTGGTCGAGAAACCAAAGCCAAAGGTGGCTGCACCTGCTGCTCTACAGGGACTTGCAGTTGTATCAATTTACATTTCTTTCGCTAGGAAATTTTGTTGGTGTTGAGCTGAACAGGGCGTAGGGGTGGCTTGTTCATTTTCTGTCACAGGGATAACACGTTCCCAAAACCAATATATATTACGCGCCTATAAAGAGTACATTAGGCCTTTAGTTGAGAAAAATGATACCCCTATATTGTCTCTATTTCCAGCTAAACTTTTTAAAAAAATGATGCTCCTATATTTGTCTTTGTTTCCCGCTAAACGTTTTAAGGTCTGGAGCAAGAAGACATTCTCTTATAATTTCATCCTAGCAGTGACTTGAGAGCTAATAAAGACAGTCCCTTCCCTGGTAATCAGTCTAAATAACATCATCAGGAAAAAGATTACCCATGACAATCTCATTTTTGGAGAGCTGCAAATTTCATTCTCTGAGACGTTTTAACACATTCTTCCATATTGGAAGTTAGAGCTGGCAAGAAGTTTGTTGTATGGGAACGTGGTGCGTGTTGGAAATTTTAGTTTTAGAAAGTTGCCTAGGGATAACTATGCTCTATCGATCAAGAGATTGTTCAACGTTCACGGATTTGGGGTTGGTGATAAAATTGTGCTACATTGGCATCCTAGGATTCAAAATTTTATTTTCAAACTACTTTTCAAGTTTCAAGATTCAGGAATTAGGCCTGTTACAGGAATAGTACTAACAACACAAGCCATAGTGGTCGAGAAACCATAGCCAAAGTTGGTTGCACCTACAGCTCTACAGGGACTTGTAGTTGTATAAATTTATATTTCTTTAGCTAGGAAATTTTGTTGGTGTCGAGATGAACATGGAGAAGGGGTAGCTTGTTCATTTTCTGTCGCAGGAATAGCACTTTCCCAAAACCAATATATATGTGCACCTATAAAGAGTACATTAGTCCTCAAGATGATTAAAAAAAAAAAAAAAAAGATACTCCTACATTTGTCTCTGTTTCTCGCTAAACTTTTAAAAAAAATGATACTGTCTCTGTTTCCCACTAAACTTTTTAAGGTCTGGTGGAAGAAGACATTGTCTTACAATTTCATCCCAACAGTGATTCAACAGATAATAAAGACAGTCCCTGCCCTGGTAATTAGCCCAAATAACATCATCAGGAAAAAGATTACCCATGACAATCTCATTTTTGGAGAGTTGCGGATTTCATTCCCCGAGACGTTTGAGCACATTCTTCCATATTGGAAGTTAGAGCTTGCAAGAAGTTTGTTGGATGGGAACGTGATGCATGTTGAAAATTTTACTTTTAGGAAGTTGCCTAGGGATAATTATGCTCTATTGATCAAAAGATTGTTTAACGTTCACGGATTGGGTGTTGGTGATGAAATTGTGCTACATCGGCATACTAGGCTTCAAAAGTTTATGGTCAAACTACTTTCCAAGTTTCAAGATTCAGGAATTAGGCCTGTAATGACTCATTTGGGATTAGGGGCGAGTAAAAATTAGGGTATCTTCAAGTTTTACAGCAAGCACATACTTTCTCAGTTTGTATGTTTTGATCCAACATTAGAATCTCTTCTGCGTTTTTTACTTGAATTTGCTGATATCAACATCTTCACATCTTATCTGAGTTTACTCTTTACTTGAATTCAAGTAACCAAGTGTCTGCTCTAGCATTAGTAATTGTAGTTCACTAAGGAAATTTATGATGCTAGCCTGATAGAGGATAAGCTGCAGGCGAGGAATTAAGTTATATGGCCAGTACTATTTGCAGCTATGAATAAGGTCTCTTAAGAAGATCAAGCTACTAAAGAGGAGGCAACTAGAGCAGCTCAGGCTACAAAGGAGAAGACTTCAAAAATAATGGAGTCAGACTAAGAAATGGCTGAACCTGATTTCTTTGTATCGAGAGGAGTTCTATCATTATGTACTAAATGTATTAATAGTCACGCATCTTAATATAACAATGATATTCCTTAATATAAGAGTGACACACAAACTTTAAGCATAAACCTCCTACAGAGTACATAACACCTGGTAATATTGGAGCTTGTGGAACTTTCAGAGATAATCTGGGAGATCTTATATTTGCTTATGCAGCACCTATGGATGAGGGCACTAATAATCTGTTACTCGAATCACAATGAGCTCTCTTAGGTTCATAGAATGGTAGATCAATCTATGGCTACAAAATCCAACAAGAATCTGGGGCAAATCCAGGAGGTCAGGGTGGGATAACAACCACTTCCTTAAGCCATTGAGGCAAATTGCATACATCAGACACAATATTCATAATTCAAGAACTGAATAAACATTTAACACCTGAACCTACAGGGTTCTTAGATTGGCTGAACCTACAGGGTTCTTAGATTGGCTGAACCTAGTTCTTTTGTGTTTTCCCCCACGATAGTGAGATCCTACTCTACTGGACAGACCTCAACTCATCATCGACCAATTCTAAGTGTTCATATCTAACCACTATTTTAAAGAATCCAATGCTACTGCTGATGCACTTGATAAACATAGCCATACTTGCAATGCTATTCAACTTAAACTATCCAGGCATCAGCTTCCAAATAAAGCTAGAGTGTATTTGGATCTCAATAAAATTGAGATGGCTACCTTTAGAAGAAGGAAACTCAGAGGATTAAGAAACCCCTTGGTTATTCTGATGTGATTAGGAAATCTCTTCTCAAGTTAACAGAAATAGAGCACTTGTATATATTAACAGAGCGTCTACGTAATATTTATTCTTGACTCTTTCAAAGAAAAGATCTTATGTCATACTCAAAACGAAACAATAGTTTTCCTACAATAGTGATCGTATTCACAATAGAACTTCTAAATGATCGTATTCTTAATGTATTAATTGTTATGCATCTTAATATAACAGTGATGCACTTTACTGTATATTAATTAAGAAATCAATATAATTAAGTACAATTAAAAGAATATAGTATCCAGATATCACAAACATAGGAAACATTACTTTTACAGATATCAAATCACTTGAAAATCACAATTGATGCCAAAATATTGATTAGTTCATCAAGATATTTTCTATTTTCTTCGCCTAAAATTTATCAATGATCATGATAGACAACAAATTACAAGGGTAAATTTTCAGTGAAGGTTTACAGAGCAAGGACGATGCTGGAACATGTAGGTGAGACACGTATTAATTAAGAAATTGATACAATCAAGTACAATAAAAAAATACAGTAGTCAAAGATCACAAACACAAAAAACATTACTTCAAAAAGTCACAACTGATGACTAAATACTGATTAGTTCATCAAGATACTTTATGTTTTCGTCACCTAAAACTGATCAATGAACATGATAGAAAATAAATTACATGGGTAAATTTTCAGTGAAGGTTTACAAAGCAAGAACGATGCTGGAACACATAAAAACAATAGAGCAAAGAAACGCGAAGTACATACCTGAAAACTTTGTTGTTCTTGATCATTGTTGCTGCGTTGGAACTGTATGCCGCTGCTGGACGTGCTATGAATTAGGTTAGCGAATCCTTATGAACGTGAGAGATTTTTAAGAAAAGATTTCCTTATGAACATGGGAGAGTTTTAATTAGGTTAGTTTTCCTTATTTGATTTGAGTGGGAAAGTTGGAGGGAACTTCTCTTTAGTTGATAGGGCAAAGTTATTGATGGCCGGAAATTTTGTTTTCAAGAAAAAGAGGTTTTTTGTGGCTATTTTTTTTAATTGCTACTAAAATATACTTATTTCTAGCTATTAAACATTAGCCATTGATATTTTGCCTCATGTGTAAACATTAGTGGCAATTAGCTTATTGCCACAAAATAATTATCGCTAAAGGACCAGTTTGTAGTAATGTAATCCACCTTGGATCCATGGAACTCCAGTGGATTCATCCTAGTAAAATCCCTCACCTTTGAGGCTGGAGTAGGAGCATGAGGAGATTGGGCCCCTTGGTTTATTTGGTTGGTCATAGCATGGGCAACATGGTGATAGCATCTCGGAACTCATCACGGGCCATTCCCCCACCTTGAGAAGCGAGAGGGTCCTATTGCTCCTTGGGTGAACGGGCTCTCTGTAGTCTTCCTTTTAGAATAGGCATGATCTAGAATATCAAAAAACATTCGTAAGAGGAAAAGCCTTACTTTACTTCTAAAGCACGACATAGATCATTAATAAGGGAAATATTTCCTGAAACGCCTCATAGTTTCTCCCTCATAGTTTGGTGCATTTCACAACCATGAATATGACTCTAATCGACATGGTATGTTTGATTTTGAGGACCATTAATAGCCTAGTTCTCTGATATCAAGTTTATCATGACCCAAGCCTAGGGCCCAGATGTGACACGGCGAATGGGAACCCAAAGGGACCCCATATAAGCCTCTTAGCATATATACACACATCCTTGGTCGCAGAAGCAAATAAACAACAAGAAAAGATATAAAAAAGGGGAATGAGACAAAGGGAAGTCTTGATATTTATATAATAGAAAAGATTCAAAGATCAAAGCGTAAGTACATTAATTGTTCTAACAATACCACTAAACACAGATTGGAACAGGGGCCAAGACACTTTTCGGGCTCACTCTCATAGTTTCAAGTGTTCAACGTAAAGAAATAGCAAATAACAAGAGTAGCATAGATAGTGTTCACCAAACTTGAGGACTCACCAAGGCTTATCTCCAAAGCACCGAACAAGCCACGTGGAGGATGATCAAGCGGTGCTTTGGTTCCTACATGGTAATATCACGTAGGAATAGAGTATGCGTTAGTACATTTAAATGTACTAAGTATGTAGGATTCAATACAACAAGACATACGTAACATAGTCAAAATGCATAATCATAAGCAATGGATAAGTGTAATATCAATATGGAATGAACGATCAATGCTTGAGGTAAAACATGCTTGTAAATCATATAACTTGCAAATATAGATTACATGTGTAAGAAGAGACCATATCAACATAGCCCAAGCATACTATTACTTGAACTCCAAGGCATGCAACCCCCTTGGAAGGTGATTGAGGTACCTACCCCTCAACATGGTAGTACGGGCAAGCCACCCCCCGATAGGTAATTAAGGTACATACCCCTCGACATGGTAGTAAGTACATGCCACCCCCCGGATAAGGTGATTGAGGTACATAGACCTCAACATAGTAGTACGGACATGCCACCCCCCGACAAGATGATTGAGGTACATACCCCTCAACAAGGTAGTACGGGCATGCCACCTCCCGACAAGGTGATTGAGGCTTGTCACCCCATCAACAAGGTGATTGGGCATGCCACCCCCTAACAAGGTGTGGTCAACTTGCAACATCATAGATACTTTTCATGAATTCGACATGTATATACATTCCCTTAATCACCATAAAGTCACTTGACTTGCAAACCATGCAATAGATCATCAATAACTCAAGAATCCTTGTCAAGACATTTTATTAAACATTTGGCGAGTGTGTAATTCTAGTTCAAAATAATGCAATTCAAGAGTGAAATAAGATGAGTTAACTCAATGTAAATCAACCCATGTAAAACCCTCATGTAAGATACCTTGAAATCCATCATCAAATCTCATAATAGATCATAGTTTCATAGCTTAAAACATGCATAGTCAATCAACATTTTACAAAACCCCAACAAGGTTTATATTCAAAATTTATAATAAGAGATACCTATAGATAATCCAACTTGAAAACATGCAATTTTCATAAAAAGGAAGGTTGAGCACCATGGGTGAAAGGACCCAATGGTTGAAACCCACATACCTCAAACTTGGGTTTCCTTGGTGTAGACTTGAAAGAGACTTGAAGCTTGAATAGAGTTCTTGAGATCTAGAATTAAGCTTAAGACACTTGAATTTGGATAAAATATTTGGTTAAGTGTTAGAGAGGGTTTTGAGAGGGCATTGAGTGATATAGAGTTGAAAATAGCTAATTGTAGGTGTTTCGACACATAAGTAGGCATGGAGCTATGATCCCAAGGCCCTTAGGAGATAGAATTTCGGGGAAAATTAACACTGATTCATGCCCCTGGCACATCATGGCTAGGGCGTGAATCGCCAATGGAATTTGTAATTGTTGAAAATCATTTTTTGCTATGGCTCCTCTAAAATTGGGGTTATACCCATTTCCCTCTCAATTTTGCCCCTTGATAACGAATATAAAGTCAGATTTTTGATATCACGCACGAAGTCTGAGATATATGAAAATTATAATTATGAGTATTTCTGAGGCATATGTTTGAGGCATTTTTGGGGCATTTCAACGTGTGACACTACACGATCCGTGTGACAATACATGACCCGTGTGGCCTCCCATGAAGGTGACTTCGTTGAAAAATTCTAAGCATGGGATCTTCAAGCTCAAGCTAATTTCACTTTCAAGCCCTCAATTCAAGCTTATTTATATTGTTTAAGGCTATCATGGGTCTCCTACATCAATCCATGTTTAAAGGAATTATATTTGCTAAGTTTTTCACAAGTACCGATAGAAGGGTCAACTTTAAATGGTAATATCCCACGACCTATCAAATTAAAGCACTTTAAATTAGCTTTCCAATACATCTGGTTTCACCTCATTCTAAGTTTGGAGCCCTTTATCATAGAATCTATCTGGCCTAGACGGGGTGCCTTTACTGATGGTGAAAAGTTTCATAACCCGTGAAGCTACTCGTGAGAAATTTTAGGTAAAATTTAAAGGGGTGTTTTATTTAGACATTTCTGATATTTTGACCTATCCCCAAGGATTTTTAAGACCTTTAAACCCCTATTCACATTTTAAACCTCTCCTACACTAATTCTAAACCCTCATTCAAGACTAACCCTTAGTCTTTAGAATCAAACTCTGTCAAGCCTCCCTCTAAGTACACTTGTGGATTAGGATCTTGGAAATCAAGGAAAGCTTAATTCTTCTCCAAATTTCTCTTAAAACTCCTTCATTTGTGAATATATGTGGGTTTTAATCCTTGATTCCTTTCAACCAAGGAGATCCAAATCTTTTTAAGAAATTTTCATTAATTTAAGTTTATTTTAAATGTGAATTTTCATTATTATGATTATTTAAATTCAATTGACGTGTGGGTTGTTCTTTACTTATGATTTAAATTAGTTTAAGCCTTGTTATGAATGAACATTAAATTTATGAATATATGAATGTGCATGTCCCCTTCAAAGCTTGATTTATGCATGGGTAGTCTATATTGTGTTTTTAAATGTGAATTTTACTTATGTTTTAACTGGAATTTTATCATGTGTTGTTGAATTTAGTTTGAATCTACATTAACCATGCCATTCTCATCTCTCTATAGCATCGACATTCATGAACAATGAATTTTATGAAAGTTATGAAGTGTTTTCATCCCAATTAGGTTTATATATAATTTTAAATAAGATATTGGTTATGACAAGAATGTGATCACATATATGTCTATGACTATGGCTCTTTGAGCATCTTGGGTGCTTGCACCATTTTGTATATATGGATGAGCTATTCCTATGCAGGAGTATTATGAATTAAGAATTATGATTTGGCATTTCAGCCTAAGTATGAATTATGAAATGCCCCAAAAGGTGCTCGAAAATGTGCCTCAGAAATGTCCAAATTCGTAATTTTTATATATCTCAAAATCCATGCATGATATCAAAAATTCAACTTCATATTCTTGTGCAAGGGGCATAATTGAGTAAGAAATGGGTATAATCTAAATTTTAGAGGGCCCATAGCGAAAAGCGAATTTCACAAAAATTTCAATTCTAGTAGGGGTAAGCGTTTGCTCCGCGACGCGGAGTCATCGCAGAGATGTGTCATTTCGTGCCAGTTTTCCTGTTTTGATCCAAGGCCTTTGGTTCATGGGCCTAAGCCAACCTATGCGTAAAAACACCTATATTTATTCATTTTTCAACCTCATATTATTCAAGACATTCCCCAAAACCCTCTCTAACACTTAGCCATATATTTCACTCAAATTCAAGTGTCCCAAGCTCATTCCGGATCTCAACAAATTCACTCAAGCTTCAAATTTTCAATCAAATCTTCATCAAGAAAATCTCCAAAGTTGAGGTATGTGGATTTCAACCATTGGCTCCTTTCACCCATGTTGCCTAACCTTCCTTTTACCTAAATTGCATTTTTTCAAGTTAGCTTATCTATGGGTATCTCGTAGTATGAAAGTTGATCATAAACTATGTTGGAGTTTCATAAATGTGACTATTTAAGCATGTTTTGGGCTATGAATCAATGATCCATAAGTGGTTTATATTGATTTTTCTCACATGATTTCACTCTTGAATTGCATGATTTTGTACTAGCATTTACACACCCGGCAAGTGTTTAATAAAATATTTGGTTATGGAAATCTTGAGACATTGAAGGTCTAATGCATGGCATATGGGTTAAGTGATTTATAATGATGAAAGGAATGTATGAATGTGTTGATCTCATGAAAAGTATCTATAGTGTTGTAAGTTGACCACACCTAGTTCAGAAGGTGTTATGCCTCAACTACTATGATGGGGGGTGGTATGCCTATCTATCAATTGGGGGTATATTCCTCAATCACTTTGATGGGGGGGTGGTCATGCTCATCTACCAATTAGGGAGCATATTCCTCAGTAACTTTAATGGGGGGCGGTCATGCTCATCTAGCAATTGGGGGATATATTCCTTAATCACTTTGATGGGGGGTGTTCATGCTCATCTACCATGTTGAGGGGTATATACTTTGACCACTATGATGGGGGGTGGTATGCCCATCTACAATTGAGGAGTAAGTTTCTCAATCACTTCCCAAGGGGTGGTTATTCCTTGGATTCCAAGTACTAGTTTTCTTGGTCTGTAATGTTGGTCTCTTCCTACACATGTAATATGTTCTGTAAAAGCATGTTTTACTTCAAACATTGATCATGCATGCCATATAGTTATCATACTATTCATTGCCTATGTCTATGCATTTTTATTATGTTGCCTATCTCTTTTTTCATTGAATCCTACATACTTACTATATTCAAACGTACTAACGCATGGCCTACATAATGTTACCATTAGGAGCCGAAGATCCTCACGATCATCCTTCTCGTGGCTAGTTGTGGCATCTTTAAAGATAAGCTATTGGTGAGTCCTTAAAGTTCGAGGACAATAGTTGTGCTATTCTTGCTTTGTCATTTCTTAATGTTAAACTCTTTACATTATGAGGGTGAACCCGAAAAGTGTCTTGGCCCCCGCTCAAGTTAATATTTAGAGGTGTTGATAGACAAGTGATGTAATTACACTTTAAGATTTGACTCCTTATGATTTAAGCTATCAAAGACTTTCCTTAGTCCTTTTATCCTTATTTACTCTCTCTTGTTGTTGTTTAATTGCTATCGCCACCAAGGATGTGTAAATGATATGCTAAGAGGCTTGTTTGGGCTCACTTCGAGTTCCCATTCGTCGTGTCACATCCAGATCATAGGCTTGGGTCATGACAAACTTGGTATCAGAGCACTAGGTTGTTAATGGTCCTCGGCATCCAACAAATGCGTCGATTCGAGTTCTATTCATAGTTGTCAGGTGTACCACGACTATGAGTAAAGGACTATGAGATGTGTTAGGAAATGTTTCCCTTTCTCATGATCTATGTCGTGCTATAAGAAGTTAGGTAAGGTTCCCCTCTAACAAACGTTCTTTGCCATTTTAGATCATGCCTAATACAAGTGGAAGAAGAGCCCGAGCACCCGATGAACAACTGGCTCCTCCCGCTCCTCAAGATGGGGGAGTGGCTCATGAGGAATTCCGAGATGCTATCACGATGCTAGCCTATGTCGTGACTAATCAAATCGACCAAGGGGCCCAAGCCCCTCATGCTTCCACACCGGCTTCAAGGGAGAGAGACTTTACTAGAATGACCCCACCAGAGTTCCACGGGTCTAAGGTGGATGAGGACTCTCAAGAATTTATTTCAGAGTTATACAAAATGTTATCTATTATGGGTGTTAGATCGGAGGACAAAGCGGAATTGGCGGCCTACCAACTCAAAGGGGTGGCCCAAATATGGTTTACCCAATGGAAGGAAGAGAAGGGGAACAACAATATGATCCTCTGGGAGGAGTTTAAGGTGGCATTTCTCAACTGGTTCTTCCCTCCTGAGCTAAGGGAGGCCAAAATGATAGAATTCATGAATCTAAAGAAAGGGTTTATGAGTGTGAGAGAGTATGCCCTCAAGTTCAACCAACTCTCTGAATATGCTCCACAATTAGTGGCCAAGCCAAGATTTAGGATGAACATGGTGTATTCGATTTGGTGAATGAGAAGTATCGTACCGCCATATTGGTAGGTTATATGGACTTGTCCCACCTCATGACTGATGCCGAACAATTGGAGGGGGAAAAGTTGGGAAAGAGGAGAATAAGTGAGGCCAAGAGGGCTTGTTTTGAAGGTAGGTTCCAAAGTCCCAAGGGTGGCCGGTTTCATCAAGGCCAAAGTTCTTCCAAAGCTCCTAATAGAAGGTTTGCTAATGATAACCCAAGGGTCCAAGGTGGTGGTGGTGTAGTACCTAATGCTATGTGTCCAAAATGTGGTAGAGGCAATAATGGCTATTTTTGAAGGATACTAATGCTTGTTATGGGTATGGTAAAGTGGGTCACAAGGTGATAGATTGTCCTCGTAATCAACACAAAGGTAGAGATAGTCGTCCGCAAGGCTAAGGTGCAAATGTTGGTTCTAGATGAAGGGGAGGTCAATAATGTGGTGCCCCAAGGCACAATTGGTTCTATGCGCTTCAAGGGAGGCAAGAGGTAGATAAGGTGCCTGATGTCGTAACTGGTATGTTAAAAGTCTTTGATTTTGATGTGTATGCATTAATCAACCCCGGTGCCACTCTTACTTTTATTACTCCTTTTGTTGTCAAAAAGTTTCATGTTTAACCTATATTATTGTGTGAGTCATATGAGGTGTCTACTCCTGTTGGTTTATCCGTTGTTGCTAGAAGGGTCTATAGAAATTATCCCACATTCCTTTTGCATAAAATATTGCCTTGTGATTTTGTTGAGTTGGATATGGTAGATTTTAATGTCATTTTTGGGATGGATCGGTTGATGCATATTATGCCTCTATTGATTGTAGAACTCGTAATGTCAAATTCCAATTCCCTAATGAACCCATCCTTGAGTGGGAGAGTCATGATGTGGTGGTCAAGGGTAGATTCATTTCTTGCATTAAAGTTCAAAAGTTGATTTCTAAGGGGTGCCTCTATCATCTTGTGAGGGTTAGGGATGTTGAGTTTAAAGTCCTTCCTATAGAGTCAATTCTAGTGGTTAATGAGTTCCTTGATGTCTTTCCTAGTGAGCTTCCCGATGTTCCTCCCTAAAGGGAAATAGATTTTGGCATAGACCTCCTTCCCGATACTCAACGCATTTGCATTCTCCCTTACAGTATGACCCTGGTGGAGTTAAAGGAGTTGAAGGAGTAATTGAGGGATTTGTTGGAGAAGGGTTTTATTAGGCCTAGTCAATCACCTTAGGGTGCACCAGTGTTGTTTCTGAAGAAAATGAATGGTTCTCCTAGGATGTGTATTGATTACTGGCAACTTAATAAGGTTATCATAAAGAATAAGTATCCTCTACCAAGGATTGATGATCTTTTTAACCAACTTCAAGGGCCTAGTTACTTCTTTAAGATTAATCTTCGGTCCGGGTATCACCAAATGAAGGTGAGGGAGTGTGACATTCCTAAGGCGGCCTTCCAAACTAGGTATGGGCACTATAAGTTTGTGGTTATATCCTTCGGTTTGACTAATGCACCGACTATCTTCATAAATCTTATGAATAGGGTCTTTAAACCCTACCTTGATTTGTTTGTGGTGGTATTTATTGATGATATCTTGATCTATTCCCATAGGCGGGAGGAGCATGTGGATCACTCGAGGGTGGTATTTTAAATCTTGAGGGAAGAAAAGTTGTATGCTAAATATGAAAAATGTGAGTTTTAGTTGAAAGAGGTTGCCTTTCTAAGTCATTTGGTGTCGGGTGATCGTATTAAGGTGGATCCTAAAAAGATGGAGGTGATTAGAAATTGGCCTAGACCTTTGACTCTATCGAACATTAGACATTTCTTGGGTTTAGTGGGTTATTACCGGAGGTTTGTTAGTGGTTTCTCTTCTATTGCTTCTCCCATCACTAAGTTAACTCAAAAATAGGCTAATTTGTGTGGACCGATGAGTGTGAAAAGAGTTTCCAAACTTTGAAAGATAAGCTTGTCCCCTCTCCTATCTTGTCTCTACCAGAAGGGTTAGAAGGGTTTGTTATGTATTGTGATGCCTCAAGAATTGGTTTTGGTTGCATTTTGATGCCAAATGCTAAGGTTATAGTTTATGCCTCAAGACAATTTAAGGTGCATGAAAATAATTATCCTACCCACAACCTTGAATTGGCTGCCATGGTGTTTGCTTTAAAGATTTGTCATCATTACTTTTATGGGGTCCACATTGATGTGTTCACCAATTATAAGAGTATTCAATATGTGTTCACCCAAAAAGATCTCAACTTGATACAACGAAGGTGGTTAAAGCTGCTTAAGGATTATGATAAGAGTGTGCATTATCACCCCGGTAAGGATAATGTTGTGGTCGATGCTTTGGGTAGGGTGTCTATGGGTAGCCTAGCACATATTGTTGATGGTGGCAAAGAAATAGCTAAGGAGGTCCATCGGTTGGTTTGATTGGGATTTAGATTGGAGGAGGTTGACAATGGTGGTATTGTGGTTGTTGATGACTCTAAATCTTCATTGATTGAGGAGGTGAAGTCAAAGCAAGATCTTGACCCCCACTTTGTTAGAATTGAAGTCCTTAGTCAGAGATGGTAAGGTGGAGGTTTTCTCCCAAGGGGGGATATGCCCTTAGGTACTAAGGTAGGTTGTGTGTACCTAGTGTTGATGACTTGAGAGAGGAGATTCTTGATGAGGCTCATAATTCTTCCTATTTTATTCACCCCACTTCTACAAAGATGTATAGAGATTTGAGAGAGGTGTATTGGTTGGGAGGTATGAAGAGAGATATTGCTAAGTTTGTGTCCGGTTGTCATAATTTTCAACAAGTTAAAGCCGAGCATCAAAGGCCAGGTGGCCTAGCGCAAGATATAGAG
Organism: Solanum medicagineum; assembly: GCA_026153255.1. NCBI lineage: Eukaryota > Viridiplantae > Streptophyta > Magnoliopsida > Solanales > Solanaceae > Solanum > Solanum medicagineum. Next base: position 5,557 of record JAPFFP010098776.1, on the reverse strand, counting down.
ATTCCTACTTGGAAGTGGGAGGAAATTAACATGGATTTGTAGTTGGTTTGCCTATGACTAGGAAGCATTTTGATTCTATTTAGATTGTGGTTGATAGAATGACAAAATCGGCTCATTCTCCATCGGTTAAGACTACTTATGGTGCCAAAGATTATGCTAAATTTTACATTCATGAATTAGTTAGATTGTATGGGGTGCTCTTGTCTATCATATCGGATCATAGTGCTCAATTCACTTCTCACTTTTGGAGGTCCTTCCAAAGAGGTCTTGGTACCAAGGTAAAGCTTAGTACGGCCTTCCACCTCAAACGGATGGCCAAGATGAGAGAACTATCCAAACTCTTGAGGATATGCTTAGAGCTAGTGTTTTGGAGTTTAAGGGTAGTTCGGATGATCACCTTCCACTCATTGAATTTGCTTACAATAATAGATATCATTCAAGCATTGGTATGGCTCCTTTTGAGTCCCTTTATGGTAGACATTGTAGATCTCCAGCTGGGTGGTTTGAAGTGGGAGAGAAGGCTTTGTTGGCTTCGGATTGTGTTATGGAAGCCATGGAAAAGGTGAGGATGGTAAGGGAAAGTTTGGAAACATCCCCAAGTCGACAAAAGTCCTATGCCGATGTGAGGAGAAGGGATCATGAATTTAAGATTGGTAATTGGGTCTACTTGAAGGTCTCACCCATGAAGAGTGTGGTTTGTTTTGGTAAAAAAGGTAAATTGAGTCCAAGATTTTTGGGTCCTTATAGAGTGTTGAGGAGGATTGGTAAAGTGTCCTATGAGATGGATTTGCCCAATGACATGAATATGGTTCATCCAGTCTTCCATGTGTCTATGTTGAGGAAGTGTGTGGGTGACCCAAGAGCTATTGTGCCTCGTGAAGTTGTAGGTGTTGTTGAAGACAATTTGACTTATGAAGAGGTCCCGGTTGAAATTTTGGATAGACAAGTGAAGAGGTCGAGGAACAACGATGTAGCTTCCGTCAAGGTCTTTTGGAGAAACCAACAAGTTGAGAGTGTTACATGGGAAGCCGAGGCCGACATGCAAAAGCGATATACCTATCTCTTTCATTCTAGTCAAGCCTAAGGTACTAATTTAAGTCCCTTATATGATTTCAAGTTTTAAGTTTCAGCGCATATTTCATTTGCATGCATTTATGTTTATGTTGAGAAGTTCATGGTGATTTTGACACTTATATTGAGATTTTTGAAATGGTGTTTTATTGCATTTGTTGCATTCATGTGTTGGGCTGAAATTATCTTAATTACTTCTCCCATGTACGTTTCTTTGAAATTCGGGGACAAATCTTCCCGAGGGGGAGATATTGAAACGCCCAAAAAAGTGCCTGAAAATGTGCCTCAGAAATGCCCAAATTCGTAATTTCTATATATCTCAAAATTCGTCCATGATATCAAAGTCTGACATCATATTCTTATTCAGGGGGAAAATTGAGTGGGAAATAGGTATAATCCAAATTTTAGAGGACCCGTAGCAAAAAATGAATATCGTAAAATTTCAATTTCAGTAGGGGTACACGTTTGCTCCAGACGTGCCGATGTGTTATTTTGTGCCAGTTTTCCTTTTTCGATCCAAGGCCTTTGGGTTTTGGGTATAAGCCTACCTATTCATAAAAACACCTATACTTAGTCATTTTCCAACCTCATATCATTTAATACATTTGATATACTGTCAAAATACATTACATTTGATTCCTAAAACAAGGGATTTTGTGAGTTCTTAATGCGATGTTTTACGATTTTTATGTGTTTTTGTGTTGGTATTGCAGAAAAGTTAGGTTGGCATGACTTTGGGAGAAAAGTTCAAATTTTACTGAAGTTCAGGACATATGATCCTTCATACCAGTCGTAGCCCAAGCTACGAGTCGTAGGGTGATCTCCTAGCAAGAAACAAAGAGCAAAAATCAGAAATCTGCTAAGTGGAGGTCATCCCTACGAGGCCACCCTACAAGTCATAAGCCTCACTACGACTGATATAGGTGGACTCGTAGCAAGAAACAGAGAGCCAAAATTTTGGACCAAAAACTGAAGGCCTAGACTACGAGAGGAGCATACGAGTTATAGCGCAAGCAACGACTCATACCAGTGGGTCGTAACAATCAAGTCCAAAATGCAAAGTGCCTTATACAATACCCCAATGACGACTCATAGGTTAACTTAGGGTCGTACCTATGAAATATACCTACTACCAGCTGTCTTTTCTGTGTAATCTTTAGGGTTAAGTTTGTAAATATTGTAAATACTTTATGTTAGGGTTTACTTTGGAAGGAGATTCAACACTTGAGAAATTGAATATTCTCTCTAGAATATTTTAGGGTTTTAGTGTAGATTCTCATTTTCTATTAGAAAACCCACTTTTGGGGAGTGCAAATCTTAAATTGTATTAATTCTCCATCTATCAAGATTGTGGTTTGCAACTTGTGGTGGTATCTATCTTCATTGCTTTGGGTAAAATTCTCAACTAGGTTTTGTATTTGCATACTTGTTGGTTTTGGCTTAGCCATGAGTAGCTAAGCACCCACAACTTGGGGTTGTGGGAAGCATGCGTAGTTGACTTGAGATAACCTAGATTAATTACATTTCTATGATTGGGGTTTTGCATGTATTGTTTACTTCCCTTCATTTAGATTTTTGTTTGGGGGTGGCCAACATCGAATCCCGCCTACTATCATGATCCTAACCAAGGTATTGACGAATAGGAAAAGGAAAGTAAATGACAAGATTCGATTGATGTGTTCTCGTCTAACCAACCAAACTTGACCAAGGGGAGGTTGATTGGGACAATGGGTAAAAGTTAGTTGGCACGCCATGGTTCCCGACCACACGTCATGGTGAAATTCAACCTTCACCTTCACAAGAGGGCTAGAAGAACCTAAGTTACTGTCTTACATGCAGATTCCCAATTATAGTCATGTTATCCAAGGTAATTGAGTCAACGAACCATGGGGAACATAATTCCCAAGTTGTCCCTAAATTTGAGTGTTTCTCCGCATGATAGCATAGTGTTCATTTTTACTTTTGTTATTTATCACAACCCCTCCCCCCCTCCCCCCAATTAAGAGATTTTAGTCATAAATACTCAAAATGATTGATAGTGAATTCTTATTGTCAAGCATGTATTCCATGTGGATTCGACCCTAAACTTTGATTTGGTTAATTGCTGACAGCGGTCGCTTTCTTATTGGAGCGTGAACATCATCAAAAAATTATGGCGCCGTTGTCGGGGAATACAGCTAGGTTTTGACTTGATTTCTCTATTAGTTAGTTCAAGTCTTAATTTCTAGACACTCATGTATTTTACAATTTTTCTTTTTTTTTTTCTACTTGCAGGATGTACTAGGTTGTATGCCTAATACAAGGAGCTAAGCCAATCCCTTAGCTACGATCAATTTGGAGATCCATAGGATCCTTAGAAGAATGGCTCAGGTGAATGAGGATATCGCAGTTGAGGAAGAAATTAACGTGAATGAAGATATGGGAAGAAAAGAAAATCCACCCCCGAGGATGACAGGCCATAACTTAGGGATTTCAACGAGAACGCTTATGGTTGGAATCAATCTCGTTTGAACCCTATGGCCATGGATGTTATTGGCGCTATAGTGTTGCCTCAATTATCGGCTGATGCTAAGTTCTCGGTGTCAAGTGGGTTACTTCAAATGCTCCAAAACCATGGGTTGTTCACAGGGCTACTTTCAGAGGATCCGCATCGTCAACTCCATAATGTTGTTATCGTCTGCAAGAATGCCATGGGGACATAAAATCTTTCTCATAATGACGTTGGTTTGCGGGTGTTTCGCTTGTCACTAAATGGTAATGCAGTTATGTGGTTATCCGAGCTTCCTCCGGGCACAATAACAAGTTTGGTATAACTACAGAGAGTGTTTCTAGAAAGATATTTCCCGAGATCAAAGAAGCTAAAGCTCAAAGATCAAATAAACAATTTTGAGCAATTATCGAGCAAGTCTTTTATTACCACATGGGAGAGATTCACCAAATGCTTGAGGATGGTCCCCGATCATAAGATTGTTGATGATGCCTTGGTTGAGATTTTCTATCGAGCGCTTGACGAGAATAGTCAAGCTTGTGCCGACACAATCATAGGAAGCATGTTTCTTGACCAATCTTTTGCATTGATAGTCGCTAGGATGGAGCAAGTGGTTAAAACCAATAGAGCATGGGGTCAAAGAGAGACAGGTGCAATGAAGACATCTTGTGCGGTCAACACTAACAATGAGCAAGCAAAAGGTCATAAGGAAATCAAGGAGCAACTAGCTCAACTTCGCACAAGCATGGACTTGGTCTTAAAGCAAAACCAAGCAAGTGTTCGGGCGGTGACCCACCAACCTCCGACGATGCCCATGTAAGAAGATCCATTCTTTGATGAGGATGCTTGCTTCAGGACCAACCAAGCAGTGGGTTTCTGGAACAGCCCCCAAGGGTCCAATTCGGACTATTGGAGGCAAAGTTTTGGGAACCAAAGTCGGAACTACAACAGTGATGGTGTATATAAAGACAACCAGGGTGGCTACTACGAAAGAGAGAGAGTGTCGGATGACAAATGGGGAAGAAGAGATGGCTATAGGAACAGTCCTTATGTGCCACCTCACAACCGTGATGCCGAGTCAAGTAACTCTAGGATTGAAGAGATATTTGACAAATTGTTAAAGAGAGTCGATCACCAAGATGAGACCTTGAAGGGGATGAAAATGGATATTTCGAGCATTAATGAGAAATTAGAGTCTCACTCTATGGAAATTAAGTAGTTGGAACAACAATTTGGGCAAGTTTCTTCGCAATTGAACCAACACCAAAAGGGAAGCTTACCAAGCAACACGGTTCAAAATCCTAAAAACGAAGGGCATTGTGTGGCAGTGATGACTCATAGTGGTACAAACCACGCCACTCCACCAGTAACCGAAGTTTGGATTGAAGCCGCAAGAAGAGGGTAAATGAAGAGACCAAAGCACACAGCACAAAAGAGCAACCAAAGATGTCACGACCCAAGCCTAGGGCATAGACATGACACAACGAATGGGGAACCGAAGGAACACCAAACAAGCCTCTTAACTTATCATCACATATCATCGGCCGTGGAAGCATATAAAAGACATAAGGAGTAAGAATAGGGGAAAAGGGCTAAGGGAAAAGCTTGCATGACATCATAATCAAGAGACAAAGAGTCAAAGCTCATATCATAGATGTCACGACCAAACCCAGGGACCGAGACTAGTGTCGATTGGGCACCCAAACAATACCTAACCGGATTTCCAACTATATCAGATACAGAATCTATCGAAATCTCGGCAGAGTTTCCTCTGTTTTACTGATTACCCAAACCTTCAAACAGAAACCCCAGTATGCCACAAACATCCATACACATATATACATATACATATACATATACATATGCGGGCCGACAAGGTCACCGCTATGGTAAAACCGCCCAACATAAGTATCATACATACGTAATCATATCACACGTAATATCCCACACCCACATGTATCCACAGACCTCTATACATACGAACTGAATCATAGGACG